>PVIW01010665.1:0-42731 GCA_004026585.1 Noctilio leporinus
GAGGATAGAAGAAAGGAGAAAGGAAGTAAGAAAAAAAAAAAAAAAAAGGAGGCGGTGAGAAAGTCACAAGACAAAGAGAAATCAATATTAATAAAGAAAGGTTTTAGCTGTTTGTTCCCTCTTTATGATTTGTGATTGGTCCAGGTGGAGCCAGAACCTGTGGGCTTTACCAGGAAGAAAAGGAAAAGAACAATAAAAAAAAAAAAAAAAAAAGAGGAAGGAAGAAAATAATAAAGAAAGGGTTTAGAAAGGGTAGGGAATGGAGGAATACTTTGATTGAGGACTGGGAATGCGTTATAGCCACAGAGTGAGTAGACTTTAATTTGAGAGTAGGGGGAGAGTCTTGGGTATTTTGGTGGATTGAGGTATGGTGGGGATTAAGAATATGTGGGAAGTAACTTTTGCAAAGGATATGTTGGGGCTTAATAATTCATATTGCTCTCAGTATAACTCAGGTGCTTGAGATTGGCAGCATTCCCTTTCCTGAGGCTGCCTCTTTTTCTTGGTCAGGACTTTACAGTCTATAGTCTATATTCTAACACGTTGGCGCCTGGCAGGGCCTCTGAGTGTCACAGTAGGGCTGATTCTGAGTGTTTGCCCCCAGGTAGGCTGGGCCTTCCTGCAGCCTGGCTGGGTTTTAGGGCTGCCCTTTTTCTGGAGCCCGCAGGGTGCCCCCTCCCACTCCTGGTGGAGGTTCCTGCCCTTGATGAGCACCCAGCACCCCTGGAGGGCAGCCAGCAACTTCACTGGTCACCTGATGACTAACCCCACCCCCGCAGCTCCGGGAGGAGGCCGCCCCTGTCCGTCAACACTGTCAGGGGTCCACCTACATTGTCCCGCCCTTCCAGGGTGGGCACCACTCCTCCAAGCCAACCAGCTCTCAGAGAAGTCCTTTATGCGGCCTCTGTGATGAGCCCCTCCCAGGCGTGGGCGGTGCGGCCTTTGTCTCTGGCAATGTTGGGTCAGTTGCTCCTGCTACTAGTTCCTGGGTCACCAGCTAGCTAGCTTCCCGTTTGGAGTTTCACGCGGAGCCTGGGGGCCTGTGTGCTTGTGCAGGGCTGGGCTGCCCCCCTCGCAGGGGCTTCTAGCTGCTGTTTCCCCAGTGGCCCAGCAGCAGTGTTTTTGGCCCTCTCGCCGCCCCACTGGTGCACTTCCCGCTCCCCTGCTCCGGCTTCCCTCAGGACTCTTCTCCTCTGCCTCTAGCGCCATGCGGAGCCTCCTCTCCCTGTTGTGGGAGTGAGTCTCTCACACAGTCCCTCCCCTGCAAGAGTTCAATTATGCGTTCCCTACGGTGTTTGCTCTTCCATCCCGCACTTCACTGTTGAGACTTCCAGTCACCAGGGAGCCAGGAGCTGGTCCCAGTCAAACTCGCCCCCCCCTGGGCAGAGCCACCACTGCCCAGAGCTGACCTCAGCACACTGGCCAGTTGGTCAGGAACACCTCACCTACTGTCCTGCTGGCCTCCTCTGCCTCTGGGCTGTGCTCCTCTGTGTCCAGATGCTGCCTGTTCCAATCCCTAGGGTCCTAAAGACGTCTCACGCTCCCTATCTTGTCCTCTAGACGCTTTGGTACTCGAGAATACGATCAGCACTGCTCTCTACTCTGTCACCATCATCCTGACTCCCAATAACCCTTTTTAAATGTAAACCTAATAGTGTTTTTAATGTGTATAAACAGTTCCTGGATTATTCAAGGGATATTTAATTTTTCCATTCAATACTAGTTTGTCCCCAATTGTAATAAATATTTATTGGTTTAATTTTCTCCAAGTAATTTATTAAACTCTCTAATCTTTCCTTATGTGTTAGTATTAAAGATCAACTTCAATGTTAGAATAATAAATGTTCTAGAGGAAAAGATGGCGACAGAGTAGAGAGCAGTGCTGATGGTGTTCTCAAGTACCAGAGCAGCTAGAAGACAAGATAGGGAGCGTGAGACATCTTCAGGACCCTAAGAATTGGAGCGGATAGCATCAAGACACAGGGGAGCACAGCCCTGAGGCAGAGGAGACCAGCTAGACAATAGGTGAGACATTCCTGACCGACTGGCCGGCAGGCCGAGGTCGGCTCTGGGCAGTGGCGGCTCTGCCCAGAGGGTCACGTTTGACTAAGGCCAGCTCCGAGCTCCCTGGCAACTGGAAGTCTCAACAGTGAAGTGCGGGCAGCGAGGGTAAACGCCATAGGGAACATGGAATTGAACTCTTGCAGGGGAGGGACTGAGTGAGAGACTCGCTCTGGCAACAGGGAGAGGAGGCTCTGTGCAGGGCTAGAGGCGGAGGAGAAGAATCCTGCGGGAAGCTGGACCTGGGGAGCGGGGAAGTGCACCAGCCAGGGCTGCCAGAAGGCATAAAAAGGTGCTGCTGGGCCACCAGGAAAACAGCAGCTAGAAGCCCCTGCGAGAGTGGCGGCCCATCCCTGCACAACCACACAGGCCCACAGGCTCCGCAGCAACTCTAAACCATGAGCAGGGAACTAGTAGTGGGGGTAACCGAACCCCCATGGCAGGAGGCAAAGGCCGCACCGCCCACACCTGGGAGGGGCTAATCACAGAGGCCTCATAAAGGACTCCGGGGAGAGGTGGTTGGCTTGGAGGATTGTTGCCCACCCCGGGAGGGAGGCAGTGTACGTGGACCCCGGACAGTGTTGTTGGACAGGGGCGGCCTCCTCCCAGAACTGCGGGGGCGGGGCCAGTTGTCAGGGGGACCAGGAAAGTTGTGGGCTGCCCTGCAGGAGTGCTGGGTGCTTGTCACAGGCAGGAACCTCCCCCAGGAGTGGGAGGGGGCACCCTGTGGGCTCCAGAATAAGGGCAACCCTAAAACCCAGACAGGCTGCAGGAAGGCCCAGCCTACCTGGGGGTGGACACTCAGAATCAGCCCTGATTGTGGCAATCAGAGGCCCTGCCACGTGCCAAGACCTGCTAGAGTATAGACTATAGACTGTAAAGTCCTGACCAAGAAAAAGAGGCAGCCTCCGGAAAGGGATTGCTGCTAATCTCAAGCACCTGAGTTATACTGAGAGCGATATGAACTATTAATCCCCAACATATCCTTTTCAAAAGTTACTTCTCACATATTCTTAATCCCCCCCATACCTCAATCCACCTAAATACCCAAGACCCTCACCCTACTCCTGAATTCAAGCTTACTCACTCTGTGGCTGTAACACATTCTCAGTCCTCAATCTAATATTCCTCCCTTCCCCAGCCACCTAAACCCTTTCTTTATTCCTTTCTTCCTTTCTCTATAATTTTGTTTTTTTCTTTTTTCTTTTCCTTTTCTTCTTGGTAAAACCCACAGGTTCTGGCTCCACTTGGGCCAATCACAAATCATAAAGGGTGAACAGACACCTAAACCCTTTCTTTGTTAATATTGATTTCTCTTTGTCTTGTGACTTTCTCCCCCAACACACATTTTTTTCGTTTTTCTTTTTTTTCTTTTCTTCCTGGAAAAGCCCATAGGTTCTGGCTCCACCTGGACCAATTAGAAATCATGAAGGGGGAACAGACACCTAAGCCCTTTCTTTATTAATATTGATTTCTCTTTGTCTTGTGACTTTCTCCCCCCCCCTTTTTTTTTTTCTTTCTTCTTTCTTTTCTCCCTGATAAAGCCCACTGGTCCTGGCTCCACCTGGACCAAACAGAGACCATTAGGGTGAACAGACAAATAAACCATTACTTTATTATTATTGATTTCTCTTTGTCTTGTGACTTTCGCCCTTTTTTCTTTCTTTCTTTTTTCTCTACTAAAAGCAGGCTCCATCTGGACCAGTCAGGGATTATTAAGGGTGAGCAGCTGTCTAAACCCTTTCTTCTTATTATTATTATCATTTTTATTTCTGTTTTCCTTTTGTATTTTTTTTTTGTTTGTTTGGTTAGGTTTTTTGCTTTTTATTTATTTATTTTGTTTGTTTTTGTGTTCGTTTTTTTTTTTTTTTCTGCTAAAAACCCACAGGCCCAGAATACAACCAGACAGCCCAAATAAACGACACATCAAGAATAGCAAGAGGAGAAAATCTGGGAGACAGCAACATTGAACTCCACAAATCTCCTATCACAGAAGGGTGCTCAACTAAGGCAAGAAAGCAAAGCAGGTTAACCCAAGGAAAGAACAAAAATAAATACATAAATAAAAAGCAAGCAAGAACAGACTCCCAAAATGGGGAAGAAAAGAATCAGTCCAGTGCCAAAAGGGAAGGAAGAATCCCCAGGAAGACCACAAAATGAAACAGAGGCACTGGGAATATCAGATAAGGAATTCAAAAGAATGATGATAGAGAAACTCAGTGAGCTCAGCCACAACAAAGAAAACTATAAATGACTCGAGGACAACTAAAAAACTCCAGGGAAATTACAAAGAAGTCAAGGGAACTTACAAGGAACTTACTGAGAACTACAACAACATGAAAAAGGTCATGGAAACTATCAATAAGTGCCAGGAGGAAATGAAGAATGCAATTTCTGAATTGAAGAATACAGTAGAAGGGATCAACAGTAGGCTAGAGGCAGCAGAGGACCGGATCAGCGAGTTGGAGGATAATGCAGACAAATACTCCAAGACAAGACAAGAGAATAAAAAAAGGCTGAATAAGACTGAAGAGGGGTTAAGATTGCTGCAGGACAACATGAAACGTAACAAAATCCATATCATAGGGACACCAGGAGGAGAAGAGAAACAAGGAATGGAAACCCTGTTCAAAAAAGTCATGATAGAAAATTTCCCTAACATGATGAGTGAAGACATTAATCCAGTTCAGGAAGTACAGAGGGTCCCAATGAAGATCAACCCAAACAGACCAACACCAAGGCACATTATTATTAAAATGGCTAATTTCAAAGACAAAGAGAGAATCCTAAAAGCATCAAGAGAGAAAAGACAAATAACATACAAAGAGGCCCCAATAAAGTTATCAAATGATTATTCAACAGAAACAATTCAAGACGGAAGGGAATGGCAAAAAGTATTTCAAGTCATGGTAAACAAAGGCCTGCAACCAAGAATACTCTACCCAGCAAGGCTCTCATTCAAGATAGAAGGAGAAATAAGGAGCTTCCCAGACAAAAAAAGACTGAAAGAATACATCTCTACCAAACCAGCATTGCAAGAAATGCTAAAGGGTCTGCTCTAAAAATAAGTAAATAAATAAAATGGAGAAAGAGAAAGTCATAGAGGAATTCATACACAAAGGGACAAAATGGCAATATATAAGTATCAATCAATAATAACCACAAATGTAAATGGATTAAATGCACCGATCAAAAGACATAGGGTAGCCGAATGGATAAGACAATATGATCCACATATATGTTGTCTTCAAGAGACCCACCTCAGGGAGGGGGGAGGCAGAGGCAAAGAAGGGGAGCAGCTTAGACAAGAACCTAGTATAAAGGAACCATGGACATGGACAACAGGTGGGATTGACTTTGGGGGGAAAGGGTGGGTGGGAAGGGGGACAGAGGGGAGAAAAAAAGGGATGGATGTAATACAACAACAATAAAATTAAAAGGAAAAAAAAAAAAAAAGAGACCCACCTCAGAATAAAAGATTGACACAGATTGAGAGTGAAGGGATGGAAAACTATATATCAAGCAAACAGACACGAAAAAAAGCTGGAGTAGCAATACTGATTTCAGATAAAATAGATTTTACAATGAAGGACATGAAAAGGGACAAAGATGGGCATTTCATAATACTTAAGGGAACAACCCATCAAGAAGATATAACTCTGATAAACATATACGCACCAAACATAGGAGCTCCGAAATATATAAGGAAAATCTTGGAAGACTTTAAGGAAGACATAGACAGCAACACACTAATAGTAGGGGATTTTAATACCCCACTATCAATAATGAACAGATCTTCCACACAAAAAATCCCCAGAGATGTTGTGGCATTGAACAACACTCTAGAGGAAATGCACCTAACTGATGTATACAGAGTCTTTTACCCCAAAGAAGCAAAATACACATTCTTTTCAAATGCACATGGATCATTCTCCAAGATAGACCACATGGTATGTCACAAGAAAAGCCTCCACAAATACAGGAAAATTGAAATCATACAAAGTATCTTCTCAGATCACAATGGCTTGAAACTAGAAACCAATCTCAAGGGAAAAACCCAAAAATTCTCTAACTCATGGAGACTGAATAACATGCTTTTAAGCAATGAAGGGGTCAACAATGAGATCAAAGATGAAATCAAAAATTTCCTGGAAACAAATGACAATGAACACACAACAGCCCAAACCCTATGGGAAACAGCAAAGGCAGTTCTCAGGGGGAAATTTATAGCAATACAGGCCTTCCCAAAAAGGTGACAAGAAGTTTATAAAAACGACCTAACCACAAAGCTGCAAGAACTAGAGGAGCAAAAACAAACAAAACCCAGAGCAAGTAGAAGGAAGGAAATCATCAAGATCTTAGCACAATTCAATAACTCAGAGATTGAAACTACAATTCGAAGAATCAACAGGTCCAGGATCTGGTTCTTTGAAAAAATAAACAAAATTGACAAGCCCTTATCCAGACTCATGAAGAAAAAGAGAGAGAGGACCCAAATAAACAGAATCAGAACGGAAAGAGGGGAGATCACAACTGATACCTCAGAAATACAAAAGATTGTAAGAAATTACTACAAACAACACTATGACAAAAAATATGACAACCTGGATGAAATGGACACATTTCTGGAAAGGTATAATCTACTAAAACTGAACCCAGAATAAGCAGAAAGCCTGAATAGGCCAATAACAACTAGTGAAATGAAAGAAGTCCTCCAAAATCTCCCAAAGCACAAAAGTCCTGGACCAGATGGCTACACAGGTGAATTTTACCAAACATTTAAAGAAGTGCTAACTCCTATCCTCCTCAAACTATACCAAAAAATTCAGGAAGAGGGAAGACTCCCAAACTCTTTCTATGAGGCCAATATTATTTTAATCCCAAAACCAGGGCAAGATCCAACTAAGAAAGAAAACTACAGGCCAATATCTCTGATGAACAATATCTCTGTGATGCTAAAATTGTCAACAAGATATTGGCCATTCGGATTCGGCAGTATATTACAAAGATCATACACCATGATCAAGTGGACTTCATCCCAGGGATGCAAGGATGGTACAACATTCGTAAATCAATCAATGTAATGCACCATATCAACAAATTGAAAGATAAAAACCATATGATCATATCAATAGATGCTGAAAAGACATTTGATAAAGTACAGTAACCATTTATGATACAAACTCTCAGCAAAATGGAAATAAAGGGAGCATATCTCAACATCATAAAGTCCATCTATGAGAAACCTGAAGCCAACATCATACTTAACGGACAAACACTGAGAGCTTTCCCCCTAATATCAGGAATGAGGCAAAGCTGTCCACTTTCTCTACTTCTATTCAACATTGTCTTGGATGTTCTAGCTATAGCCATCAGAGAAGAAAAAGGAATCAAAGGTATCCAAATTGAAAAGGGGGAATTCAAACTGTTATTATTTGTAGGTGATATGATAGTGTACATACAACGCCTGATTGGCTCCACCAAATATTTAGTCAACCTAATAAGCAAATTTAGCAAAATAGCTGGGTATAAAGTCAATATCCAGAAATCAAAAGCATTTTTGTATACCAATAATGAAACAACAGAAATAGAAGTGAAAAACAAATCCCATTTACCACAGCAACAAGAAAAATAAAGTACCTAGGAATCAACTTAACTATGGAGGTAAAAGACCTGTACTCAGAAAACTACAGAACAATGAAGAAAGAAATCAAGGAAGACACAAATAAATGGTAGCATATACCATGTTCGTGGATGGGAAGAATTAACATCATTAAAATATCCATACTACCCAAAGCAATCTACATATTCAATGCAATCCCAATTAAAATACCAATGACACACTTCACAGAAATAGAAAAAATACTTCAAAAATTTATATGGAGTCAAAAACGTCCATGAATAGCAACCGCAATCTTGTGAAGAAGAACAGGTTAGGAGGAATCACAATACCGGACTTCAAACAATACTACAAGGCTACTGTCATCAAAACAGCATGGTACTGGCATAAAAATTGACATATAGATCAATGGAACAGAATAGAGAGCCCAGAAATTAACCCAGGACTCTATGGTCAACTCATATTTGACAAAGGGGGAAGGAACATCCAATGGAGTAAAAACAGCCTCTTCAACAAATGGTGTTGGAAGAACTGGACAGCAACATGCAAAAAGATAAAACTAGAGCACCAACTTACACCATACACCAAAATAAACTCAAGATGGATAAAGGATTGAAACATAAGCAATGCCACCATAAAGGTCCTGGAGAAAAATATAGGCAATAAACTTCTGGATATCCTACACAAAAAATATGTTTGCAGGTACTTCACCAAGGGCAAAGGAAATAAAAGAACGAATCAACAAATGGGGCTATATCAAATTGAAGATTTTCTGTTCAGCTAAAGAAAATACCAGCAAAATTCAAAGGGAACCAACTCTATGGGAAAACATAATTGCCAATGATATCTCAGACAAGGGTCTGATCTCCAATATATATAAAGAACTAATAGGACTCACACCAAGTAGACAGACAGACCAATTAAAAAATGGGCAAAGGAACTGAAGAGACAACTCACTGAGGAAGATATACAAAGGGCCCAGAGGCATATGAAAGAATGCTCAACATCACTAGTCATCAGAGAGATGCAAATAAAACCACAGTAAGATATCACCTCACACCTGTCAGAATGGCAATCATCAGCAAATCAACAAACAACAAGTGTTGACGAGGATGCAGGGTAAAGGGAACCCTCATACACTGTTGGTGGGAATGCCGGCTGGTGCAGCCACTATGGAAAACAGTATGGGGTTTCCTTAAAAAACTAAAAATGGAACTGTTTTTGATCCAGCAATTCCACTTCTTGGACTATACCCAAAGGATCCTGAAACACCAATTCATAAGAACCTATGCACACCTATGTTCATAGCAGCACTATTTACAATAGTCAAGTGCTGGAATCAGCCTAAGTGCCCATCAGTGGATGATTGGATCAAAAAACTTTGGTACATTTACACAATGGAATTCCATATAGCAGAAAGAAAGAAGGAACTTGTACCCTTTGCAACAACATGGATGGAACTGGAGAGTATTATGCTTAGTGAAATAAGCCAGTCAGTGGAGGACAAATATCATATTATCTCACCCATTGTGGGACATTGATGAAGAAAAGTAACAACAATCAAACGAGAACCAAATATATGAATACAATAAATAGGCCTTCAGTGGTGAGAAGGAAAGGGGTTGTGGAGAGGGGGCAGGCAGTGGCAAGAAAGGGGTGCAGCTTAGACAAGAACCTAGTATAAAGGAACCATGGACTTGGACAACAGGTGGGATTGACTTTGGGAGAAATGGATGGGTGGGGAAGGGGACAGAGGGGAGCAAAAAGGGGATGGATTTAATACAACAAAAATAAAAATTTTTAAAAAGACCTCCTTAAATAAAGAATAATAAATATTTTTATTTTTCCATTTAAGTTTTTCAATTAAAATTAGAACTCTAGGCTTCTAGTACAAACTAAGGTCACTGACCATTATCATAGTTCTGAGAGACAGAAGCTATCTGCCATGAACCAAGTTCTCATGTAGCCCAACATATTCTCTGTAAGAAGTTTATTATGCCTTTGAAAAATATTTTATAAATAGGGAAACATAAAACTTCAATCAGCAAGTCTGGCCTAAGCATTTCTAGAAGTAAAAGATAATAAAATGTGCATGTATCTATGTTTTTACTTTGGAAACTAAATACACCCCTTTTTAAATTATACCTTCTAAATCAGTAGCTTGCCATTTTCCTAAGTATATTAAAGATATTTAAGATGGTTGTAAAATATATATATTTTTACAGGATACCGAAGTAGGAGAAACATGGAAATGTTAGAAACATATAAGACAATATAATTTGTGAATTTTCTTCATAACTCAACATTTGACCAAACAAAGACACCTGGTTGAGTTTTTACCCTCACACTTTGTCAGTAGTTTATAAAAGCAATATTTTAAAACAAATGAGCAGGGTCTAGTCAAGGAGCAATTATAAAGGGTCCATAGGTGGGGATTGACAATTGACTGTGGGAGAAGGGGTTGGGGATTTGTGGGGCAGGGATAAACAATGGGTAAAAATAGGGACACCTGTAATTGAACAACAATAAAAATAATGTATATTTTACAAAGTAAAATTAAACAAATTAACAAAAAATGTTGCTGGAATAGAAGGGGAAGCAGGGGAGTAATAAATAATAAAATTGAAACGTGATAGTCAAATTAAACAGTGTAAACATATTATTGACCTAGTAGAGAAATGAGAACATTTTGTGTCTATATTGCAAATATTTCTAAAGCCATATTTAGACCAATGTTTGATTTGATGTAATTCTTTTTTTGAAGATATTTTCCTTATTCCCACTGGATAGTACCATAAATAGAAATTCAAACCTGTGAGTCCAGTTTTGAGTATGATCTTTTAATATAATATTTCTCAAGTTTTTTTGGTTGGCTAATCATTTTGGTGATATGAAACATTCATGATCTTTTCATCTCATTGTCTCTGGTTTGCTCCCAGAGGAAGAAACATCATTGGAATGAACACAAACCTATCATCTTCTTATTTAGCTTTCTTAAAATTATAAGTAAAATATTTGTTCATGACAGAAACCAAAGTGTAGACATCATTACCATATTACATGTACAAATATTTAAGGAGTCAATTCACAGATTACCTAAAGATTCTCAAATATCAAATCTCATGTAGTAGAACTAATATTACTTTGTTTGCATTCTATTCAATGCACTATATTTAACATTTCATACTTTAAAATTTATTTTACTTATTTATTTATAGAGAGAGGAGGAGGGAGGGAGAGAGAGAGGAAAAGAAACATTGATGTAAGAGAGAAACATCAATGGTTGCCTCTTGTATGTATGTACCCCAACAAAGAATCAAACCAGCAACCTTTCACTTTGTGAAATGAGTTCAACCCACTGAACCACCCTCTTCAGGGCAACATTGTATATTGTTATTTTGGTGAATAATAATAATCAGTCTCTTAAGCAGGTGTTAGTCTTGAATATATCTTGACCTTTTTCAGATAAAGAAACTGATGCAAACCAAGTTTAAGTAATTCTCATGTTTACATAACCTGAATTTGAACCAGAATTTAACTCTAAAGCTTATTCCTTTTGAATGAAACTTTGGAGCCTCCCAAATAAAACACTCAAATATTGTTTATAAAAAATCTAAAAAACGAAATGCTTCTCAAGACTGACTCATATCTGATATCAAATACAAACAGAACTTTTTTTTTTTTTTTTTTTTAAATTTTATTGTTGTTGTATTACATCCATCCCCTTTTTGCTCCCCTCTGTCCCCCCCAAACAGAACTTTTCTCTGGATTTAAACTCTCATAATGGTCAGAATTCTCCTACATCCTATTCTTTTTATTGATGCCACAGAGTGTTTGATGGTGGATAGGTATGAGGGGGTAGTGTCACAGAAATGATTCCAGGGTGATTGGTTATGCCTGACAGGGGTCAACAATAAAGTATCAGGCCAAAGAAAACAAAGTGGAACCTTCACTGCATAGCAATTCTACCCTTCTCTTATATGGTCTCTTTTACCCCTCCTATAGCTTACTTCTTAATTTGCTATTTCTTTTCCTTTCCTCATCTGTCTGTTTCAATGCACCACACCTACCAGTAATTCCTCCCCTATTAAGGTGGAGGGTATTGAGAGAAAATGTAGACTATAATAATATATCCACAGGACTCAGTCTCACTTAATACTTATATTTTACTATTCAATAATGCTTGGTATATGTGCTTGTGATTCAATTCCTAATATGCATGAAGTTCTAATTAGCATGAAGAAACATACATCTTGAGTGGCCACTACATATGTTTTCCACGCTCCTAGTATATCAGGCACACAGTTGTTGCTCAATAAATATATGCTCATGATTATTAATTATGAAGATAATAATGATGATAGATGGTATATTTTTTGAAGTTGTAATTCATGGCAATAGAATACCACTTATGTTATCTCAATGACTACTGATCAGTGTCTTACATGAAAGTATAGAGTTCATTAATATAAAGTTAATGTAAGGAACTTTAAACCACTGTGTCTCACATTTAGATGGTTTTGGTATTTAAAACTCTAGTTTTACTTTGAAACAGCCCAGCATGTGATAAAAGTTGGCACAGGATTTCAGAGAAAACAGATCAGACAATTAAGAAAGTCCAAACTTTTCACTGAAGTTAATGTCATCAATGAACCAAAATTGTAAAATATATTGGAACACATATAGAAAATTTACAGGGCAAATAGCACCATCCAAGTTTTCCTCTTAGAGAGCCACTATCCTTGTTACCCAGGCTATACCTACTGACTGGCCTGTGCTCTAGACATTCTGAGAAAACACTTATGTTTCCTGGAGTCTCCTTAGCCTCATGTATAAAGACTAGAGAAGAACCCAGTGAATTAGTCTAAAAGGATATACATGTGTTACTCAATCCCTAACATTCTTTACTTCCAATGTATATTTAAGATATCTGAATTTCTTTAAAATTCCTCATTTAAACCAATTTGGAATTTACCTTGGAATAAAAAGACATTTTAAAATAATTTAAGTCAATGTGCAATTGCAATATATGTTCTGTCCAGAAAGTGAAGAAAATCATTGACAATAATTTTTGGGTGGGCTGAGAAAGGGAAAATGTTGACATTTGCACATGTATAAGTCCATAATATTAAATCATTATGATTCAAATTCACTGACCAGGAAAGAATATGCTTATAAAACACTTCTGAAGAGTCAAGGCTGGCTCCATTTAGTCTGAGACTTTGGAGAATGGGTATTCACTAGTGATTCACAACTTGTCCAAACTAAATAGGTATTTCATGATTCTCACAAGTAAACTAATCCTTTCATCATCAGACATTCTCTTAAAATTTTCACAACTTTCTGAACCTAAAGGTGTCATGTAAATTTTTGATTTACAATTCTTTTAAAACTCCTGAAATTCCAGAAAAATATTAAATAATAAAATATTGCCTAACATATAAGAATATGTGATTTTATTTTTTGAGACTGAGGTTAAAAAGAAGTAGAAATGGTTGTCATATCACTATCTAATAAACAACACTGCCATAACCACAATTGACACATGCATTAAAATATTTGCTATTTTAATGGGTAAGTGCAATATGCTAGTTCAGTAAATTTACACATACATGCACAGCATTAAGTGATGATTTTTATAATGTTGGCAAAATTTTCAATGGAGATTTTTTCTCTAAAATGTAAATGCCCTTGCATTATAGCTTTTCACAGAAACCTTGTTATGTATGAGCATCTGGTTATGCTCCATCATTTCTATACTCTTCTTGGACTTGGCATGATTGTAATATGAACATACATGGCAGATGCTTTGACTTTTGATGCATTTAATCGTAATTGGAGGTATTCCAAGATATTGGTCCTGAAGAAAAGTGTCAGTGTGTGGACTATTGTATTATGGTAAATAAAGAAATACAGTATATGCAGTTTTTTCTCTTCTCATTAAAGCTTTTGAGTTCTGTCTTCTCTGCCCCTGAATACCTGCTATTAAGAGGATATTTTTGGTAATATTGAGAGAAAGAGAAAAAAGCTGTTCCCTACATACTATGTTTAATGTTGTTCAATAGTTAATTCTAGGGAAAACTCAATTATCTTTTTTGAAATTTGATTTTATTTTGTTGTATTACATCCATCCCCTTTTTCCTCCCCTCGATCCCCTTCCCCACCAACCCACTCCCATCCAAAGTCAATCCTACTTGTTGCCATGCCCATGGTTCTTCCATGCTAGTTCCTTGACTGAACTGCTCCCCTTTTTACCTCCTCCTCCCATCTTCCCCCTCACACCTCCCCTCTCACCTCTGCCAACTGAAGGTCTATTCATTATATTCACGTATCTGGTTCCGTTTTGCTTGTTGTTTGTTTTGTTCATTATTGCCCTGTAATGGGTGAGATCATATGGTATTTGTCTTTCAATTACTGGCTTATTTCACTAAGTATAATATTTTCCAATTCCATTCATGTTGTTGCAAAGGGTAGGTGTTCCTTCTTTCTTTCTGTATAGTATTACATTCTGTAAACATGTTAAAGGTTTTTTGACCCAATCATCCACTGATGGGCAGTTAGGTTGTTTCCACCACTGGGGTATTGTAAATAGCACTGCTATGAACATAGGGGTACATAGGTTCTTATGAATTGTTGTTTCAGGGTTCTTTGGGTACAGTCCTAGTACTGGAATTGCTAGATGAAAAGGCAGTTCCATTTTTAGGTTTTGAAGGAAACTCCATAGTGGCTGCACCAGTCTGCATTCCCACCAACTGTGCACCAGGGATCCCTTTTCCCCATATCCTCTCCAACACTTGTTATTTATTGATTGGTTGATGATTGTCATTCTGACAGGTGTGAACTGGTATCTTACTGTGGTTTTAATTGCCACCTCTCTGATGGCTAGTGATGTTGAGCATTATTTCATATGCCTTTGGGCCCTTTGCATGTCTTCCTCAGTGAGTTGTCTGTTCCAGTCCTATGCCCATTTCTTGATTGGGCCATCTGTCTCCTGGTGTTGAGTCACATTAGTTCTTTAAATATTTTGGAGATTAAACCCTTGTCTGAGGTATCATTGGCAAATATGTTTTTCCATATAGTTGGTTCCCTTTTAATTTTGCTGGTGTTTTCTTTAGCTGAACAGAAACTTTTCAGTTTGATATAGTCCCACTTGTTGATTTGTTCTTTTATTTCCTTTGCCCTTAGAGAAGAATCATTAAAGGTATTTCTACATAGGATATCTAAGATTTTACTGCCTATATTTTTCTCCAGGACCTTTATGATGGCATTGATTATGTTTAAGTCCTTTATCCATCTTGAGTTTATTCTGGTGTATGGTGTAAGTTGGTGGTCTAGTTTTATTTTTTTATACATTGCTGTCCAATTCTCCCAACACCATTTGTTGAAGAGACTGCTTTTACTCTATTTTATGTTCCTTCTTACTTTGTTGAATATTAATTGACCACAGAGTCCTGTGTTTATTTCTGGGCTCCCTATTTTCTTTCATTGATCTATATGTCTATTCTTATGCCAGTACTAGACTGTTTTGATTATGGTAGCCTTGTAGTATAGTTTGATGTCTGGTATTGTAATTCCTCCTAAGTTGTTATTTTTTTCTCAAGATTGTTGTGCCTATTCATGAGCATTTTTGGCTCCATATAAATTTTTGAAGTATTTTTTCTATATCTTTGAAGTATGCCATTGGTATTTTAATGGGGATAGCATTGAATATGTAGATTGCTTTAAGTAGTACAGATATTTAAATTATGTTAATTCCTCCCATCCATGAACATGGTATATGCTTCCATTTATTTGTATCTTTTTTCATTACTTTCTTCAATGTTCTGTAGTTTTCTGAGTACAGGTCTTTTAGATCCTTAGTTAAGTTTATTCTTAAGTACTTTATTTTTCTTGTTGCTGTGGTAAATGGGATTTGTTTTCTAGCTTCTATCTCTGATGTTTCATTATTGGTATGAAAAAATGCTTTTGATTTCTGAATATTATCTCTTTTTTTTAAGATTTTATTTCATCATTTTTAGAAAGAGGGGAAGGGAGAGAGGCAGAGAGGGAGAGAGACATCAATGTATGGTTGCTTTTCACCTGCCTCCAGCCACAGATCTGACTGGAGACCTGGCTTGCAACCTGGTTATGTGCCCTGGCTGGGGAATCAAACCTGCAAACTTTGGGTTCGCAGGCCGGCACCTTACCCACTGTGCTACCAGCCAGGGCCCTGATTTCTGAATATTATCTTTATATTCAGCTTTTTTGCTTATTAGGTCGAGTAAGTTTTTTGTGGATTCTATCTGGTTTTGCATGCACACTATCATGTCATCTGCAAATAATGACAGTTTTACTTTCTACTTTCCAATTTGGATACTTTTGATTTCTTTTTCTTTTGTGATAAGCTATGGCTAGAACTTCCAAAATGATGTTGAACAGAAGTAGGGAAAGTGGACAGCCTTGCCTTGCTCCTGATCTTAGGGGGAAAGCTTTTAGTTTCTGCCTGTTGAGTATGATGTTGGCATCAGGTTTCTCATATATGGCTGTTATTATGTTTAGGTATGCTCCCTCTATTCCCATTTTGCTGAGTGTTTTTAATGTAAATGGTTGCTGTATTTTGTCAATTGCTTTTTCAGCATCTACTGATATGATCATATGGTTTTGGTATTTCATTTGGTTTATGTGGTGTATTACATTTATTGATTTGCAAAAGTTGTACCATACTTGCATCCTTGGGATGAAACCCACTTGATCATGGTATATAATCTTTTGAATGTATTGCTGGATCTGGTTGACCAATATTTTGTTGAGAATCTTAGCATCTACATTCATCAGAAATATTGGCCTATAGTTTTCTTTCTTATTTTTGTCTTGCCCTGGTTTTGGGATTAGAATAATATAGGGCTCATAGAGAGAGTTTGGGAGTGTTCCTTCTTGGATTTTTGAGAATAGGTTGAGATGAATAGGAGTTAGTTCTTCTCTAAATGTTTGGTAGAATTCACCTGTGTAACCACCTGGTCCGGGGCTATTGTGGTTTGGGACATTTTGATTACTTCTTCAATTTCACTAATTCTTATTGGTCTATTCAGAATTTCTGCTTCTTCTGGATTCATTTTTGGTAGATTACACATTTCCAAAAATTTGTGCATTTCATCCAGGTTGTCATATTTCTTGTCATATAGTTATTTGCAGTAATTTATTACAATCCTTTTTATTCCTGAAGTATCACTTGTGATTTCTCTTTTGTCATTTCATTGCAACCTGATTATGTGCCCTGGCTGGGGAATCAAATCAGTGAACTTTGGATTCACTGGCTGGCACCTTATCCACTGAGCCACCAGCCAGGGCTCTGTTTCTCTCTTAATGGTTTTAGGATTCTCTCTTAGTCTTTTAAATTTGCCATTTTAATTATGATGTGTCTTGGAATGGGTCTGTTTTGATTCATCTTCTTTGGGACCCTCTGTGCTTCCTGAACTTGAGTAACATTTTCACTCATCACGTTAGGGAAGTTTTTTTCATTACATTTTTTAACAGGTTTTCCATTCCTTGTTTCTCTTCT
This sequence comes from Noctilio leporinus, assembly GCA_004026585.1. Lineage (NCBI taxonomy): Eukaryota > Metazoa > Chordata > Mammalia > Chiroptera > Noctilionidae > Noctilio > Noctilio leporinus. The sequence continues at coordinate 17,220 of PVIW01010665.1, forward strand.
TCTGGTATCCCAATAATATGAATAATATTTAATTTCATGTTGTCCTGCAGCTCTCTTAAAACATCTTCATTCTTGTTCAGCCCTTTTTTATTCTCTTGCACTGTCTTGGAATACTTTTCTATGTTGTCCTCCAGTTTGCTGATCTGATCCTCTTCTTCCTCTAGCCTGCTGTTAATTCCTTTTACTGTATTCTTCAATTCAGAAATTGTATTCTTCATTTCCTCCTGGCACTTTCTGATAATTTCTATGCCTTTTTCAATGTTGGCGTAGTTCTCAGTAAGTTCCTTGTAGCTTCCCTGGAGTTCTTAGTTGTTCCTTTGGAGTTATTTATAGTTTCCATGGAGTTGCTTGTAGTTTTCTTTGAGCTGGCTGAGCTCATTGAGCTTCTCTATCACCATTATTTTGAATTTAGTATATGTTAATTTGCTTGTCTCTGTTTCATTTTATGATTGTTCTGGAATGCCTCCTTTCCTTTTGGTGATGGGCTGTTTCTTTTTCTCCCCATTTTTAGGTTTCATTGTAATCCAAAATGACTGTGATCAGCTGCCAGGCTAAGGAACCACTAAGCTGGGAAGATTGATCTAGTTTTAATTCTACTAGTCTCTGATCCACCACTGGTTCCAGATGCAATTTGGGGTGACAGACCAATTCAGTTGGAAATCAACAAGTCAGTTACCAATCTTAGGCCCTGCTGGGCAAGATAGAAAGGTTCAATGATAATCCAATGAATCAGCCACCAGCTCCATTGTTGCTTAGTGGGAAAAATTCAGGTGTAAATCAATGAATTTGTGATCAGGCACTAGGCTCTGTTGCCCCTGGCCTAGTCAGAAAGATCCAATTTTAATGCAATGAATCTGTGTTCTGCCACCAGTGTCAGGATTCACTGGGCTAGACAGCAAGATACAATTGTAATCCAATGAATCTGTGATTAGCCACCAGGCTCAGGTGGTGCTGGGCTCAACTGAAAGATTCAATTATAATCCTATGAATATGTGGTCAGCTGCCAGTCTAAGAGGCCACTGGGCTAGACTGAAAGATTCAAGTTTAATCCAATGAATTTGTGATCAGCCCCCAGGCCAAGAGGCCATTGGGCAGAACATACCAATCTAGTTTTGAACCAATGAATCCACAATCAGCCACCAGGCTCACTTGCCACTGTGTGGGGCTGACTGACTGACCCAGCTGTAAATCAGAGTGTTTATACTCAGCTGCCAGGTTCAGGTGCCGCTGGGTGAGAAGAACTGACTCAGTTGCAAACCAATGAATCTAGGGTCAGCCACCAGGCTTGTATACCACCGTGTGCGGTTGTGTGACTAACTCAGCTATAATTCAGAGAGTTTGTAATCAGCCACCAGGGCCAAGCACTGCTGGGTGAGAGATACCTCTTCAGATGCCAACTATTGTGTCTCTGCTCGGGCAGGGCAGGGCAGGGCCAGGCAGGGACACCCAACTGGGGAACCAGACCCCACCCTTCTCAGGCTCCTTCCCTTCAGCTGCTGTCTCTAGTGGGCACCCAGCTAGCCATCACACATTTCCTCCATTCCTACCAGTCATGTTGTGATGAAGCATTGTCTTCTGTTCTGTCTGTGGTTATAGGATTTCTTTCCAGCTAGTGTTCTGTTGGTAATTCCAGCTGACTTTTTCTCCAAAAAAGTAATTCCAGATGTGACCTGGGAGAATATTGGTGTAGCTCCACTTACTCCTCCGCCATTTTGCCAGAATTCCTCCTGTTGCCTTTTTTCTATACTTGATTGTAGAAGTTTATTTTGTGGGCTGCTTTTGCATGTGAAATATTGATAAATCATTAAAATTACCTCTACAAGTATGTATTCTTTCATTCCTGATAGTAAGAGAAGAAATTTATAATGAGTTAAAAAAATAGAGGAAAATATGATAAATATATTTTATGAAATTAAAACAAGAATAACAGTCAGTGGAATTAGAGGAACCGAGATGACCAAGGAGTAAGTAGAGCTACACCAACCTTCTCCAAGGATCAATCTGGAATTACTACTGAATTGGGGAGAAATCATCTGGGATAACCAATAGAACACCAGCTGGAAGAAGCCTCATAACCATGAACAGAACAGAAGAGGCCCTTTCATCACAATGTGACTGGTAGAAAGTGTGGAGACACTAGAGGCTCTCTGGGCTCCCTCGGGAAGCAGCTGAAGGGATTGGAGCCAGGGGTTCCACTTGAGAAGGGAGGGTTATAAACTTCCAGTGGTGTGATGCTTCCCAGCCTACAGCAACACAGTTGAGAGCAAAACAGCATCTATCTGTGAAAAGCAAAAAGCTGCAGGGTTTGCTAGCCTGACAGTGCTAGAGACAGAATTATTAAAGTAACCATGCACAAAAATGCATTGGCAGCCACTTACCTTGGGTTTCAGCAGAGTGAGGGTAGAGTCAACTAGAGATGCTTAAGGAGAGTTTGGGGCAATGGCTTTGAGGATAGAAATTAGGAAGCAGCTGACAGGATCCCAGTGCCGACTCATCCAGAACACTATTAGGCAGACTACTCTACTACAAGCAATGTCAGCCAGAGGGGAACTCATAGCTCCACAGATATGAATCAGTCTGCCTTGTCCAGCAGTGCCTAAACCTGACTCACAACAACAGATTGGATTTCAAATGAATTGATCTGTCCTGCCCAGAGGTGCCAACACCTGACAGCTAATCACAGATTAAGTGGATTAAAAAAGAAAGAACACAGACAAATACAGTGGATATTTGGTAGGCTCCAACAGGATTACTAGGCTCAGATTTGGACATGATCTGACATCTCCAGATGTGGATCCAGGAAGTAAAGAAAGTGCACCTCAACACAACAGAAAGCCACATCACAAAGACAAGGAGTCAAAGGACCCCAATCTAAGGAGTAGAAACAAACAAGAAGAGTCAACTAAAATGGGGAGATTAAAAAAAAATAAACAACAACCCCTTCTTGAAAGGAAAGGTGGAATCCTCAGAAATATCACTAAATGAAATAGAGGCAAGCAAACTATCAGACATGGAATTCAAAATAATGATAATAGAGAAGTTCAATGAGTTCAACAAGTTCAAAGAAAACTACAGACAACTCCAAGGATCTATGAAGAACTCAAGGGAAGCTATAAAGAACTTTTTGAGAACTAGATCAGTGTTTAAAAAGACATAGAGTCCTGGCTGGTGGGGCTCACTGTATTGGCAACAGCCTGTGAACCCAAGTGTCACCAGCTTGATTTCCAGTCAGGGCACATAACCAGGTTCCAAGCCAGGTCTCCAGCCATGTCCACAGCTGGAGGCAGGTGAAAAGAACCATACATTGATGGTTCTCTACATTTCTTCCTCCCTCCCTGCCCTTACACCTAAAAATAATGAAAAAAAAAAACAAAAAAAGACATAGAAACTGTCAATAAGAGCCAAAAGGGAATGAAGAATACAATTTCAGAATTGAACAATACATTTAAAGAAATCAAAAGCAAGCTAGAGGAAGCAGGAAAACATATCAGTGAGCTGGAAGACAATGTACAAAAACATTCCCAGACATGCAACAAAATGATAAAAAGACTGAAAAAGAATGAAGAAGTTTTAAAAGAACTGCAGGACAACATGAAATGCAATAATATCCATATCAGAAGGATACCAGAAAAAGAAGAATAGGGCCAATGGATAGAAAATCTGTTTGAAAAAGTAATCACAGAAAACTTCCCTAACTTGATGAGAGAAAGTCACCCAAGTTCAGGAAGTACAAAGGGTCCCAATAAAAATGAACCCAACGAGGCCCACTCCAAAATACATCATAATTAAAATGGCAACATTCAAAGAGAGAATCCTAATGGAAGAGAGAGAAAACCAGCTAATATTGTACAAAGGAGCTCCACTGAAGCTATAGGCTAATTTCTCAAAAGAAACACTACAAGCCAGAAAGGAATGCCAAAAAATATTCCAAGTGATAAAAAGCAAAAGCCTACAACCAATACTACTCTACCTAGCAAGGCTCCCATTCAAAATGAAAGGTGAAATAAGGAGTTTCCCAGACAAAAGAAGGCTAAAAGAATACATTTCCACCAAACTATCATAGCAAGAGATGCTAAAGGGTCTGTTTTTAAAAGATGAAGAAACAGAGATAGAGAGGATTACAGGTACAAAGAAGAAAAATGTCAATGAATAAGTATCTATCAATAATAACATTAAATGTATACAGATTAAAAGCACCAATCAAAGGACATAGGGTAGCTGAATGGATAAAAAACAAACATGACACACATATATGCTGTGTACAAGACCTACCTTAGAAAGAACATTAACACAGACTGAGAGTAAGGTGATGAAAAATATATTCCAAGCAAAGGGACAAGAAAAAAGCTGGGGTAGCAATACTTATATCATACAAAATAAATTTTACAACAAAGGCTATAAAAAGCAAGAAAGAAGGACATTTTACAATATTTAAGGGGACAATTCAACAACAAGATACAACCCTTGTAGATATATATGCACCCAACATAGGAACACCCAAATATATAGGGAAAATCTTGGAGGACTTCAAAAAAGATGCCAACGGTAACACAGTAATAGTATAGAATCTCAACACCCCATTATCAACAATGGACAGATATTCCAAGCAACAAAACAAAACAAAACAATAAAATCACAGAGTATTGTGGCATTGAACAACACTCTAGCTCAACTGGACTTAATTGACATACACAGACCTTTTTACCCCAAAGAAGAAAAATGCACATTCTTTTCAAATGCACATGGAACATTCTCAAAAATAGAAAACATGGTAGCACACAAGACAAGCCTCCACAAATTCAAGAAAATTGAAAATTGAAATCATACCAAGCATCTTCTCAGATCACAATGACTTGAAACTAGAAAGCAATCTCAAGGAAAAAATCCCAAACACAATACAATTCATGGAGACTGAATAACATGTTATAAATAATGAATGGTTTAACAATGAGATCAAGGAAGAAATCAAAAAGATTTTGGAAACAAATGAAAATGAACACATAGTACCCCAAAACCTATGGAAAACAGTGATGGCAGTCCTGGGAGGGAAATTCATAGCAATACAGCCCTACCTAAAAAGACAGAAGAATCTCAAATAAACAACATACCCATAAAGCTGCAGGAACTAGAGGAACAAAAACAAACAAAGCCCAGAGCAAGTAGAAGGAAGGAAATAATTAAGATCAGTGCAGAATTAAATGACATAGAAACTGTAAGAACATTTCAATGAAATAATAAATCCAGGATCTGGTTTTATAAAAAAATAAACAAAAATTGACAAACATTTAACCGGACTCATTAAGACAAAATGAGAAAAGACCCAACAAATAAAATCAGAAACAAAAGAGGAGAAGTAACAACTGATACTGTGGGAATACAAAGGATTGTAAGAAATTAGTACAAACAACAATATGACAAGAAACTTGACAACCAGTGGGAAATGGACAAATCTCTGTAGGCATATAATTTTTCAAAACTAAATCAAGTAGAAACAGAAAGTCTGAAGAAACTGAAAACAACTGTTGAAGTTGAAGCAGTAATCAAAAAACTGCCAATGCACAAAGCCCCAGACCAGATGGTTGCACAGGTGAATTTTACCAAACATTTAGAGAAGAACTAATTCCTATCCTTAATCTATTCCAAAAAATCTAAGAAGAAGGAAGACTCCCAAACTCTTTCTATAAGGCCAGTGTTATTCTAATCCCTACACCATGTGAAGATACAACAACAAAAAAGGAAACTACAGGCCAATATAACTGATAAACATAGATGCTAAAATCCTCAACAAAATATTGGCAAACTGGATCCAGCCATACATTAAAAAGGTCATATGCCATGATCAAGTGGGATTCAGCCCAGGGATGCAAGGAGAGTACAACATCAGCAAATTAGTAAACATAATACACCACATAAACAAAATGAAATACAAAAAACATATGATCATATCAATAGATGCTAAAAAAACATTTGATAAAATACAGCACCCATTTATGATAAAAATGCTCAGCAAAGTGGGAATAAAGGGAGCATACCTAACATAATAAAGGCCATATATGAGAAAGCTACTGCCAACATCATATTCAATGGTCAAAAACTAAAATATTAACCCCTAAGATTAGTAACAAGACAAGGGTGTCCACTCTCTCTACTTCTATTCAACATGGTTTTGGAAGTTCTAGTCATAGTGATCAGAGAAGAAAAAGGAATCAAAGGCATCCACATTAGAAAAGAGGAAGTGAAACTCGTTATTTGCAGGTGACATGATAATGTACAATAGAAAGCCAGATAGATTCAACCCAAAACCCACTCATCCTAATAAACAAATTTAGTAAAAAATCTGGATACGAAGTCCATATCCAGAAACCAAAGGCATTTTTGTACATGAAAAATGAAAGATCTGAGATAGAAGCTAAAAAGAAATCCCATTTACTAGAGCAACAAGGAAAAAGTACTTAGGAATAAACTATCCAAGGAGGTAAAACACCAGTTCTTGGAAAACTACAGAGCACTGAAGAAAGAACTTAAGGAAGATACCAAAAACAAAAAAAAAAGGAAGCATATACCATGTTCATGGATGGGAAAAATTAACATAACTAAAATGGCCATATACTCAAAGCAATTTATAGATTCAATGCAATCCTTATTAAAATACCAATGACATATTTCACAGATCAAACAAAATACATTAAACGTTTATATGGAGTACAAAACAACCATGAATAGCCATAGAATTCTTGAGGAAAAAAAGAACAAAGTAGAAAGAATCACAATACCTGACATCAAATCATAGTACAAAGCCACTGTAATCAAAATAGTTGGAACTGGCATAATAGACATGTAGACCAATGGAACAGAATAGAGAGTTCAGAAATAAGCCCAGGACTCTATGGTCGATTAATATATGACAAAGGGGGAGGGAGCATAAAATGGAGTGAAAATAGCCTCTTCAACATGTGGTGGTTTGGAATAATGGAAAGGGATATGCAAAAAATATACATATTTATATTTAAAGCTAGACTCAAACCATGCACCAGAATAAATTCAAGATGTGTAAAAACTTAAACATAATCCATGCCACCATAAAAGTCTTAGAGGAAAACTTAAGCAGTAAAATTTTAGATATCCCACACATCAATATGTTCACTGATATTTCTCCTAGGGCAAGGGAAATAAAGGAATAAATAAACAAATGACACTACATCAAACTGGTAGGTTTCTGCTCAGCTAAAGATAACATCAGTAAAATTAAAAGAGAATAAACTGTATGGGAAAACATTTGTGCTAATGATATCTCAGAAAAGGGTTTAATCTTTAAAAAATACAAAGAACTTATACAACTCAACATCAGGGAGACAGACAGTACAATTAAAAATTGGGTAAAGGAATTGAACAAATACTTCTCCAAGGGGGACATACAAAGGGCCCACGGACATATGAAAAAATGCACAATATCATTAGCCATCAGAGAGATGGAAATTCAAACCACAATGAGATAGCACCTCACAACTGTCAGAATGGCCATCATCAACAAATCAGTATACATCAAACACTTGTGAGGGGGCGTGGAGAAAAGGGGACCCTGGTGCATTTTTGGTAGGAATGCAGACTGGTGCAGCCAATAAAGAAAACACTATTGAATTTCCTCATAAAATTAAATATAGAACTGCCTTTTAATCCATCAATTTTACTGCAAGAATTATACTCGAAAAACCTGAAAGATCAATTCAGAAGAACTTATGCACCGCTATGTTTGTAGCAGCATGATTTAAAATAGCAAAGGGCTGGAATGAGCCTAAGTGTCCATCAGTGGATGAGTGGATCAAAAAACTGTTGTGCATTTATACAATGGAATCCTACACAGCAGAAAGAAAGAAGGAACTCCTTCCTTTTGTGACAACATGGATGGAACTGGAGAGTATTATGCTAAGTGAAATAGCCCAGACAGTGAAAGACAAATACCATACGGTCTCGCCTAATACTGGAGACTACTAAACAAAACAAACAATAAAAATAGAAACAGAGACATAGAAACAAAGAATATACTCAAAGTGTGCAGAGGGGTGGGGAGAAGAGGTGAATAAGGCAAAGAAGAGGAACAGTAGAGGGTGCACACAATAAAGTGGCAATAAATTTGCACCTCATTATTTAAAGTGCTTCTTATTAGTTTTGAAAAACTGTTTCTGAGGTTACGATTTAACATCAATGTTTCAGATATAAAATATTCTGAGAGCAAATGCCACTTTGAAGAAATATAATGTTAGAACAACCAAAATTTCTGGACTGTGTGCAGGGCCAACTGCTAAGGAAATTGTGGACTCCAATAACATCCCCTTACATACAGTTTACAACATGAAGAAGGTGTATGATGCTGATCCTGATGTCACCACATCAACATGGAAAATGCATAATGTACGCAAGGATTGCACAAGTCCAGATATTGTACATAGAATCCAGGAGATTATCAATGAAGATCTAGGATGTTTACCTTGACATTTTGAGAGAAGTAGTTGTACCGTGGATGAAGCAAGTTGCAAGTTGACATAATTTTATCTTCCAACAAGATGGTGCACCAGCACATAATACCAAAAAAGGTGCAAGAATTTCCCAGTGTCAATGTTCCTGAATTCTGGTCAGAGGGAATCAGGCCACCTAGTTCACCGGATGCAAATCCTTTAGACTATTATGTATGCAGGATTTAAGAGAGAGAAGTTAATAAATAATTTCATTCCAATAAAGAGGCTGTTAAAGTTAAGATTGAAAACATGATGATGTCCATGGATAATGAAAAGTTAATTAAAGTGTGCCCAAGATTCTGAAGTCATATCAAGTTTATTATTGCAGCAAATGGAGACTTTTGAACAATTTTAAAAATGACTATGTTTATGTATTTACATATAAGAATAAATGTATTTCAAAATATAACTTTTGTTGTATGTTGTTTACTAAAATTTTGCCAATTGATTGCGTGCAACCTGTATATTCCTCCCCCTACAAAGCAAGAATCCAAATGTGTTCTCCATTCCATCTCTCCATCACACACATATATTAAGCATATTTATTTTCCTGCCCTCCAAGAGGGTAACTTATGGTTAATTTGTAATGCCACACATTGTGGGGAAAGATTGGTTTTCAAATTAGACATGTTTTCAAAATGAACTTATTGTTGTCATATTACAATTACTTCATTTTTTCCCTATTGCTGTCCCTTGCCCCACCCACCCTATACGCTCTCCCACAGTCAATCCCCTCCTCATTGTCCATGTCCATGAATTTTTCATATTACCTCCTTGACTAAACTCTTCCCCTTCTCTGCCTCCCATTTCTCTCCTCACACCAGTAGGATCACCATCATTCTGCTCCTTGTTTCCATGTCTCTGGTTCCACTCTGCTCATCTGTATGTTTTGTCAATTAGTTTTCTGTATTAAGCGAGATTATATGATATTTGGGTTTTGCTGCCTGCCTTATTTCACTAAGACTAATACTCTCTAGTTCTAACTATAGTATTGCAAAAGGTAGAAGTTCCTTCTTTCTTTACACTATGTAGTATTCTACTGTGTAAATGTACCACAGGTTTGTTTTTATCCATTCTTCCACCAATGGGCACTTAGGCTGTTTCCAGCATTTGGCTATTGTGAATAGAGCTGCTACGAACACAGGGGTACACAGGTTCTTCTGAATTGGTGTTTCAGGGTTCTTCAGGTATAGTCCTAGCAATTGAATCATGGACTCAAAAGGCAGTTCCATTTTAATTTTTTGGGGGAAATTCCATACTGATTTCCATGTTGGCTGCACAAGTCTGAATTCCCACCAACAGTGCACTAGGGTTCCCTTTTCTCCACATCCTTGCCAGCACTTGTTGTTAGCTGATTTGTCAATGATGGCAGATGTGAGGTGGTATCTCATTTTGGTTTCAACTTACATTTCTCTTATGGGTAATGGCATTGAAAATTCTTTCATATGTCTATGTACCCATTGTATGTCCTTCTCAGAGAAGTGTCTGTTCAGGTCCTTTGTCCATTTTTAATTGGGTTCTCTGCCTCCCTGCTGTTGAGTCATATAATTTCTTTATAAATTTTGGAGATCAAACCCTTCTTGGAGGTATCATTAGCAAATATGTTTTACCATACTGATGTTTTCCTTTTCATTTTTCTGATATGATCTTTAGCTGATTAGAAATTTTTCAGTTTGATGTAGTCCCATTTGTTTATTTGTTCATCTATTTCCCTTAACTTAGAGGAAATATTGGTGAAAATATTGCTTCATGTGATATCTGCAATTGTACTGCCTATGTTTTCCTTTAGGAATTTTATGGTGACCATGGCTTATGTTTAAGTCTTTTATCCATCTTGAATTTATTCTGGTGTATGGTATAAGTTGGTGGTCTAGCTTTATTTTTTGCATATCCCTGTCCAGTTCACCCAACACCATTTGTTGAAGAGGATATTTTCACTCCATGTTATGCTCCTTTCCCCTTTGTTGAGTATAGACTTGTCTTACCAAATATGTCAGTAGTCCTTCTTTGTTTCTGAAATGGGATTTGCATACTACATCCTTTGTTACCTCTAAATTAAGTTATTAAGGCATAAAACATTAAATTCTGTTCAAAGACATTCTGTCATTATTGAAATGTGATACTTGTTTTAAAAGGTAAAGAAAATTATATTCATGAGTGTGTGTGCAAGAAGAAAACTTATGTGGGAAGAAAATGTGCATTGCAGAAGTTGCTTGCCAGCAGCCCATTAATTGAAGCTTCCTGTTTTTTCAAATTCTGAATAATTCCCATTTGTCATGGCTCCTTCTGTGCATGAAATCCAAATCTCTTAATGCAGGAGTGGGCAAAGCTTCAGACTAGAGCACAGATATTTAAAGACTTTTAGTTTTGCCCAATGGGGAATATAGAGCAGAGGATTCAAAGTACTTTTCAATATGTTCTTTGTCCCTTAAGCAATGGGCAATTGCTAAAATAAGATGATAATATGTTGCACAAATTATCAATGGAACCCTGGGTTTGTACATGTACATTTGTTATGTGCAAGTATTTTCTTCCAGAAATTTTACAGTTGAACTTTAACCTTCCCCTCCACCTGCCTAAAGATAGCTTTAAGTTTGTTTGACTATATCAGTCTGTCACGTTAATTCATATAGAGTTCCTCATTTTATAATCACAGGGCTATCTTACAAAATTACACTACTCTTCCCTTCAGGTATCCAATTGTTTTTCATTGATAGGGAGATGGAATCACATCTTTAAGCTGGTAGTATTTAATTTATTATTTACCCCACTGCACATTCAGGTTTACAATGACAGCTCTTTGATTCTTACACAGAGAGAGTTGGTGCTGCCTGTTAATTGGGGGATGGAGGGGCTATTATCAGTTAATGAATTTAATTTAATTTATTTTTATTTTTGTTGTATTACATTAATCCCATTTCCTATCGCTTCTCTCCTTTTCCCCACCCATGCCCCTCCAAAAGTCAATCTCACTTGTAGTCCATGACCATGGTTCTTCCATGCTAGTTCTTTGATTAAACCGCTCCCTTTCTTTGCCTCCTCCTCCTCATACTTACCTCCCCCTGCCCTCTGCCCAATGAAGATCTATTCATTGTATTCATGTACCTGGTTCTGTTTTGCTTGTTTGTTTGTTTTGTTCATTAGTGTCCTGTAATGGGTGAGATCATATGGTATTTGTCTTTCACTGACTGGCTTATTTCAATAAGAATAATATTTCCTAGTTCATCCGTGTTATTGCAAAGAGTAGGAGTTCGTTCTTTCTTTCTGCTGTGTAGTATTCCATTCTGTAAATGTCCCAAAGTTTTTTGATCCAATCATCCACTGATGGGCATTTAGGCTGATTCCAGCCCTTGGATATTGTGAATAGAACTGCTACGAACTTAGGGGTACATAGGTTCTTATGAACTGGTATTTCAGGGTTCTTCAGGTATAGCCTATATTTTCCTCCAAACCTTTAATGGTGGCACTGCTTATGTTTAAGTCTTTTATCCATTTTGAGTTTATTCTTGTGTATGGTGTAAGTTGGTGGTCTAGTTTTGGATTTTTGCATGTTGCTGTCCAGTTCTCCCAACACCAGTTGTTGAAAAGACTGTTTTTACTCCATTTTATGTTCCTTCCCCCTTTGTTGAATATTAATTGACCATAGAGTCCTGGGTTTATTTCTGGGCTCTCTATTCTGTTCCATTGATCTATATGTCTGTTCTTATGCCAGTACCAGATAGTTTTGATGACAGTAGCTTGTAGTATAGTTTGATGCCCAGTATTGTAATTCTTCCTATCTTCTTCTTTCTCAAGATTGCTGATGCTATTCATGGGCATTTTGGGTTCCATATACATTTTCGAAGTATTTTTGCTATTTATGTAAAGTCTGTCATTAGTATTTTAATTGGAATTGTATTGAATCTATAGATTGCTTTGGGTACTATGGACATTTTAATGATGTTCATTCTTCCCATCAATGAACATTGTATATGCTTCCATTTATTTGTATCTTCCTTAATTTCTTTCTTCAATGTTCCATAGTTTTCTGAGTACAGGTCTTTTACCTCCTTGGTTAAGTTTATTCATGAGTACTTTATTTTTCTTGTTCCTATGTTAAATGGGATTTCTTTACTAGCTTCTATCTTTGATATTTCATTATTACTATATAGAAATGCTTTTGATTTCAGAATATTTACGATATATCCAGCTATTTTGCTAAATTTGCTTATTAGGTCAAGTAGGGTTTTTGTGGAGTCTATCAGGTTTTGTATGTACACTACCATATTGTCTGCAAATGATAAAAGTTTTACTACCTCTTTTCCAATTAGAACACCATTAATCCCTTTTCTTCTTTGATAGCTATGGCTAGAACTTTCAAAATGATGTTGAACAGAAGTGGAAAAATTGGACAGCCTTGTCTTGTTCCTAATCTAAGGGGGAACACTTTTAGTTTTTGTCCATTGAGTATAATGTTGTCTTCAGGATTCTCATATATGGTCTTTATTATGTTGAGTTATGCTCCCTCTATTCCCATTTTACTGAGTGTTTTTCTCATAAATGGTTGCTGTACTTTATCAAATGCTTTTTCAGCATCGATTGATATAATCATATGGTTTTTGTCTTTCATTTTGTTTATGTGGTGTATTACATTTATTGATTTGTACAATCCTTTCATTCCTGGGGTGAAACCCAGTTGATCATTGTTTCTGATCTCTTGAATGTATTGCTGGATCTGCTTGGCCAATATTTTGTTAAGGATCTTAGCACCTATGTTCATCAGTGATATTGGCCTATAGTATTCTTTCTTAGTTGTGTCTTGACCTGGTTTTGGGAATAGAAATATATTGTCCTCTTAGAAAGAGTTTGGGAGTGTTCCCTCTTCTTGGAACTTTTTGGAATAGGTTGAGAAGGATAGGAGTTTGTTCTTCTCTAAATGTTTGGTAGAATTCACCTGTGTAGCCATCTGGTCTGGGGCTTTTGTGCTTTGGGAGACTTTTGATAACTTCTTCAATTTCACTAGTTGTTATTGGTCTATTCAGGCTTTCTGCTTCTTCTAGACTCAGTTTTGGTAGATTATACATTTTCAGAAGTTTGTCCATTTCACCCAGCTTGTCATATTTCTTGTCATATAGTTGTTTGTAGTAATTTCTTACACTCCTTTGTATTTCTGAAGTATCAGTTTTGATTTCTCCTCTGTCATTTCTGATTCTGTTTATTTGGGTCTTCTCTCTTTTTCTTAATGAGTCTGGTTAAAGTCTTGTCAATTTTTCTTATTTTTCCAAAAATCAGCTCCTGGATTTATTAATTCTTCAAATTATAGTTTGAGTCTCTAATGCATGTGACTTTTTGGGCTTCTCTATTTCCTTTGTTCTTCTTAACTTCCCTCTGTCTATTCTGTAACCCACCGACGTGTACTTTTATTTCCTTTTCCCTTTCACATTCAGACAATTTACCATTTAATTACTGCCTTCTGTCAGCTTCTCAAATCATACTAATACAAAGCTTTCTTTTCATTATTCCAAAATACCTATGTTAATTCATTTGTTTAAAGAATTATTCTTTTAAGTAATATGAATTGTAATATTACAAAACACATGCAAAAACACATTTACACCCATACATATTTTTACACGTATTTAAAGTATATACTGGATTTTGAAGAGTTAATACAAAAAATTAAAATATGCCAATAGCTTACATAAATATTAAATGTTAAATGATAGTATTTTAGATACATTGTAGCAAGCTTCAGCAGATATTTTTATTCTTTAATACTTATTTCACTCTGGAATGCTATTTTTGTGAAATATATCACAGAAATGTTGTATTGCAGAGCTCACTTTTATGAAAGTTGCCCTAGAGACAGTTCCAAACCCAAGGTAAAAAATGATTTTGATTTTTGGGTCAGATTCTCCCCCCTCCAGCAATACAACTCAACTTTATTTAAAGCTACTGGAACTACAACTTATTCTTTTTGGAGTTTTCCATCTTAAATAATAGATTTATTTATTTATTCATTCATTTAGGCTGTGTACAGGTCTTACGTCTTTCAATACCCTCTGTTTTTCCTCTACATGTGTTTTACAAATTGAAGCCTTCAGAAATAATGGCACTTGCAGTCTTCAGCTGGTCCCCAGAGTAGAAATGTTTATGTCCACTAAGTAAGATAAAAAAAAAAAAAAATCCCTAGGATTTAAATAATTTGGTAGAATAGTATTCTAGCTATTTTTTGAACTTGTGGTTGACTTTCTGAGTGGTTCTAAACTAACCCCTGAACTATTTAAGACTCTGTTGAGGTAGAGATTAGGGATGTTCACATTTGTGCGTGTGTATGTGTGTGTGTGTGTGTGTGTGTGTTTAATTTTATTGTTGTTGTATTACATCCATCCCCTTTTTGTTTCCCTCTGTCCCCATCTCCACCTACCCATTCCCCCCCAAATTCAGTCCCACCTGTTGTCCATGTCCATGGTTCCTTTATACTAGGTTCTTGTCTAAACTGCTCCACTTCCTTGCCTCTTCCTCCCCCTCCCCCCAACCCCCTTCCCCCTGACCACTGAAGGCCTATTTACTGTATTCACATATCTGGTTCTGTTTTGCTTGTTGTTACTTTTGTTCATTATTGTCCTGTAATGGGTGAGATCATATGGTATTTGTCTTTCATTGACTGGATTATTTCACTAAGCATAATACTTTCTAGTTCCATCCATGTTGTTGCAAAGGTTAGGAGTTCCTTCTTTCTTTCTGCTGTGTAGTACTCTATTGTGTAAATGTAACAAAGTTTTTTGATCCAATCATCCACTAATAGGTACTTAGGCTGTTTCTAGCACTTGGCTATTGTAAATTCTGCTGCTATGAACATAGGGGTACATAGGTTCTTATGAATTGGTGTTTTAGAAATCTTTGGAAATAGTCCAAGTAGTGGAATCGCTGGATCAAAAGGCAGTTCCATTTTTAGTTTTTTGAGGAAACTCCATACTGTTTTCCACAGTGGCTGTGCCAGCCTGCATTTCCACCAACAGTGCACAAGGGTTCACTTTGCCCCACACTCTTGCCAACACTTGTTTGTTGATTTGTTAATGATTGCCATTCTGATAGGTGTGAGGTTGTATCTCATTGTGGTTTTAATTTTCATCTCTCTGATGATTAGTGATGTTGTTCACATGCCATTGGGCTCTTTGTATATCTTCCTCAGTGAGTTGTCTGTTCAGGCCCTTTCCTATTTTTTAATTGGGTTGTCTGTCTCCCTGGTGTTGAGTAGAAGTTCTAGCCATAGCCATCAGAGAAGAAAAAGGAATCAAAGGTGTCCAAATTGGGAAGGAGGAAGTCAAACTGTCATTATTTGCAGATGATATGATAGTGTATATACAAAACCCAATAGGCTCCACCAAAAACTCAACCTAATAAGCAAATTTAGCAAAATAACTGGGTATAAAGTCAATATCCAGAAATCAAAAACATTTTTGTATTCCAATAATGAAACAACAGAAATAGAAGTGAAAAAACAAATCCCATTTACCATAGCAACAAGAAAAACAAAGTACCTAGGAATCGACTTAACTAAGGAGGTAAAAGACCTGTATTCAGAAAACTACAGAACAATGAAGAAAGAAATCAAGGAAGATACAAATAAATGGAAGCATATACCATGTTCGTGGATGGGAAGAATTAACATCATTAAAATGTCCATACTACCCAAAGCAATGTACATATTCAATGCAATCCCAATTAAAATACCAATGACACACTTCACAGAAATAGAAAAAATACTTCAAAAATTTATATGGAGCCAAAAATGCCCATGAATAGCCACAGCAATCTTGAGAAAGACAGACAAGGTAGGAGGAATCACAATACCGGACTTCAAACAATACTACAAGGCTACTGTCATCAAAACAGCATGGTACTGGCATAAGAATAGACATATAGATCAGTGGAACAGAATAGAGAGCCCAGAAATTAACCCAGGACTCTATGGTCAACTAATATTTGACAAAGGGGGAAGAAACATCCAATGGAGGATAAACAGTCTCTTCAACAAATGGTGTTGGGAGAACTGGTCAGTAACATGCAAAAAGATAAAACTAGACCACCAACTTACACCAGAATAAACTCAAGATGGATAAAGGATTTAAACATAAGCAGTGCCACCATAAAGGTCCTAAAGAAAAATAAAAGCCATAAACTTTTTGTTATCCTACACCCAAATATGTTTACTAATACTTCAGTTTGCTGATGTTTTCTTTAGCTGAGCAGAAACATTTTAGTTTGATGTGGTCCCATTTGCTTGTTCCTCTATTTCCCTTGCCTTAGGAGAAATATCAGTGAAAATTTTGCTTCATGGGATATCTGAAATTTTACTGCCTATTTTTTCCTATAAAATTTTTATGGTTGCAATGCTTATGTTTAAATATTTGTCCATCTTGATCTTATTCTGGTGTATGGTATAATTTAGTGGTCTAGCTTTATTTTTTGCACCGCTTGTTGAAAATGCTATTTCATTCCACTTTATTTTCCTTCTCCCTTTGTCAAGTATTAGTTGAGCATAGAATCCTGTGTTTATTTCTGGGCTCTCTATTCTGTTCCATTGATCCATATGTCTATTCTTATATAAATACCAGACAATTTTCATTACAATAGCTTTGTAATATAATTTAATATCTGGCATTGTTATTTCTCCTACTTTGTTCTTTCTCAACATTGTTGTGCTATTTGGGGTCATTTTTGGCTCCCTATAAATTTTTGAAATATTTGTTCTAGATCTGTGAAATATATCATTGGTGTTTTAATAGGCATTGCATTGACTCACTAAATGGCTTTGGGTATTTTGAACATTTTTATGACATTAATTCTTCTCATTAATGAACATAATATATGTATCTATTTATTTGTATCATTCTTTGTTTCTTTCTTCAGTGTGCTGTAGTTTTCTGAGTATAGGTCTTTTATATTAAGTTTATTCTTAGATACATTATTTTTCTTGTTGCTATAGTAAATGGGATATGTTTTCTAAATTCTCTCTCTGATGTTTCATTGTTGGTTTACAAAACTTCTTTCTATTTCTGGATATTGACTTTGTATCCAGATATTTTGTGAAATTCACTTATTAGGTTGAGTAGTTTTTTTGTCGAGTCTATCAGGTTTTGTATGTACACTATCATGTCATTTGCAAATAATCATAGTTTTAATTTCTCCTTTCCAGTTTGAATGTCTTTGATTCCTTTTTCTTGCCTCATCACTGTGGCTAGAATTGCCAAAACTGTGTTGAATAGAAGTGGATGGTGTAGGCATCTTTGTCTTGTTCCTGATCTTAAGGGGAAGACTTTCAGTTTTTGCCTATTGAGTATAATGTTGGATGCAGGTTTCTCATATATGGCCTTTATTATGTGTATGTATGATCCTTCTATCCCCAGTTTGCTGTACTTTATCAAATGCTTTTCAGCATCTGCTGACATGATAATATGGTTTTTATCTTTCATTTTGCTTATGTGGTATAATACTACATTTACTGATTTGTGAATACTGTATCATCCTTCCATCCCTAGGATGAATCTAACTTGATCATGGTGTATGATCTTTTTAATGTATTGTTGTATTCATGTTGCCAATATTTTGTTGAGGATTTTAACATCTATTGTGGGTTCATCAGCGTTTGCATTGTTCTTTCTTTGCTCTGTCTTGACATGATTTTGAAATGGCAATAATTCTGACCTTATAGAAATAGCTTGGGAGACTTCCTTCTTGTTGGACTTTTATTTTTTGGAATAGGTTGAGAAGGATAAGAGTTAGTTTTTCCCCAAATGTTGGTAAAATCACCTACGTAATGATGTGGGTTAAATTATTGTTTGCAGGAACTTCGTTTGCATAATAAACTTTGAACTATTATTATATTCTGTGTATATAGATTTTGGTTAAATATAAAAAAAAATATTTGGTATATTTTATTCCACCACTGATCGCTGGCAGAATAGGTTGTAGAAAACATGAGAATGGTAGCCACAGAGGATAAGAGAGAGGAAATAATAGTTTACCTTCAAACAAATGTGATTGCTTGAAATTTGTGTAAGGTACTGCTTCTGACACAATAGAGTAAATATCTTTCATCTTCATACTTTATATTAATTTAAAAATGTTTTTCCCAAATAATTGTATTATGAAGGAAAGTATTTATTTTCCCAAGTAATCAATTCTTCATTCTTCATTCTCCAGTCATGATCAACAAATTCTACCTAAATATTTGGCCTTATGCTTTGAGAAAGATCCAATTATTTTAAAAAACTGGTGTATCTAATAAAGTATTATCTTAGATTTTTAAAACCCATTTTTAACACACTGGAGCTTTGTAGCAACATCTATATGTAGGGTTTGTGAAATAAACAATGAAATATACCAGAATGTGTGGTTTACAAAGACACATACCTTGATTTTATTCAAGACAAAAAGCTATTAACAAAATTCTAATGTCAAGTAAGGCAAAAAGGCAAATATGTCAATATTAACTGACTACTATAGATTATATATTAGATAATAATAGCAACAAAAACATATGAAAACCTAACATATATTGAAAATTATGCATAATAGAAGTCATGCTTTCTATTTGTTTGAGGCAATCTGCTCCTAAGGGACACCAATGGAACTAAGGGTTGTTTCCCTCAAATTATAGCCAATGGTTAATTAAATCAAAGACAGATTGGTGAAGCATCTGTAGCCTGACTAGCATTGGAAAAAAAATTAGATGAACTGGCTTTATGTCATTGCTTTAGTTTATAATACCAAGTAAATAACCACACTGCCATTTCCAGACCTACTATCATGGAGTTTTATATTTTTGGTATCAGACATTTGACAATCATATATGTATTATAAATGCCTTCTGTCAGTTTGTGTGTTGTCCTTTCCTTATAGTTCAGTAATGTATTTTAATGAAAATAAGTTGGTAACCTTAACATAGTGTAAACAATAAATGTTTTATTTTGTGAGTAACCCTATTTATATTTTTATCTTTTTTAGATTTTTTTGAAGAAATACTTTACCTACACTAAAGTAACAGTCAAAAAAATTTATACCAATAATGTTAAAGTTTTCTTTTATCATCAAAACACTTAATTCATCTGGAGTTGTATTTTAATATATTTTGAGAGATAGCTATTCAATTTTATTTTTTCCATATGGATAAATGTATTTTATATCATTATTTATTGAATACTGTATTATCTGATCAAAGATCAGTCCTGGAATCACTGATAAACGTGAAAACTTCTAGTATGCATAGTAAACCTGGTATTTAACCATCTGCCTGTAATTTGAAAACATTGCTTCAAACATGTAAAAACTGGATTCACTTTGTATAGATGAGATATTTGCAATAAAGGAGAATATTCATAAGTTCATTTCAGTTACAAAGGAAAGGTTCTGTAAATAATTTCCACCCCATTATTTATTGGGAAGGCTTGTGCTTCATAATGTAAAATCATGTGAAAAAAAAAGTGGGAAAAACTGGATCAACTGTAATAGAATAACAATAAAAAACTGATTAAGGCTGAATTTTCTTTGTTTTTGTTGCTAACTATAGACAATTTATAAGCTATTTGGAAGAAGCTGAAAAATATATTTAATTTTGTTGAATGCTGTAAGATGGTTAAGTCATGAAAACTGGTAAAAATTCACTGAGCATGGAATTTTGAGTGGAATTAAAAATAAACTCTGAGACTCCCATGGTTCATAATATTGTACTCTCTTACTGAAGTGACAAGATATCTGACCACTGTGAACTTGAAACTTCAGGGAAAAAGCAAAAGCATTGCTGATACACTTAAAGAGATATGGGTAATTGATCTTAAAATGACTTTGAATGTAGCAGTTATTATTTGAAGACTACATGCATTTCATATTGTAGAGTGGTACTGAACTGATTTTACAAATGCTAAGCTATTTGTGGAAAGAAAATTGTAATTTATGTAAAGGGTCAGAAGTTTTAATGAGTAAAAATCATGCTTCATGTTTCTGCAGCAAAAGAAATAAAGCCCTGGCAGGTGGCACAATGGATAAGGCACCAGCCTGTGAACCCAAAGATTGCTGGTTTGATTCCCCAGCCACGGCACATAACCAGGTTGCAAGCCAGGTCTCCAGCCAGGTCCATAGCTGAAGGCAGGTGAAAGGCAACCTGCCTCTCTCACTTCTCTGCCTGTCTCCCTTCCCCTCTCTCTGAAAATAATAAATGAAATCTTTAAAAAGAAATAAAGAGGGAGATGAAAGATATGTATAGCATGTATTCACAATACATGATATATAAGGTCCTCATGTTTTAATATACTAAGGCTACCTATAAATCAACAAAAAAGGATAAAACATGTCAATAGGAAAAAATGCACAAGGGACATGAAAGGGCAATTCACAGCAAATACAAATGTCAAAATAAATATAAAAGAACACTTGCCAGATGGCTCATTTGGTTGAGTATTCTTAGTTACACCAAAAGGTTGCAGGTCCGATCCCTGGTCAAGGGTCATACCTAGGTTGTGGGTAAAATCCCCAGATGGAGCACACAGAAGGGGTAACCAATCTCTCTCTCTCTCTCTCTCTCTCTCTCTCTCTCTCTCTCTCTCTACCCCCCTCCTCTCTCATTCTCCCTCTCCCTCTCCCTCTCTCCCTCTTTCTCTAAAATCAATAAAACAGATTCTCAAGTATTTAAAAAATAAATAAACAATACTTACCTGGCAGGGAAGACACCATGATCACGACGATGGTTTCCCCAGGGTAAGGCTTATCCATTGCACTGCAGATGTGCTGACCACTGAAATTTCCCCAAATATGGGAAACTTGGCTGTATAATTTGTGATAGTGGAGGACTATATTCATCCTCTTCCCAAAAATAAATAAATAAACACTAAAATATATTTAATCTCACTACTAAGAGAAGAACACAAATAGCCACAGAAATCTTGAGAAACAAGAACAAAGTTGGAGGTATCACCCTACCTGATATCAAACTATACCACATAGCTATTGAAATAAAAATAACATGATGCTGGCATAAAAACTTGACATATAGACAAATGAAACAAAATAGAGAGCCAAAAATAAACAAACCCATGCCTATATGTCAACTAATATGTAATAAAAAGGTAGGAATAAAAAATGGGATAAAAACAGTCTATATAAAGGGAATGTGTTGGGAAAATTGGAAAGATACATACAAAAAATGAAACTAGATCACATCCTTACACCATATATAATAACAAACTCAAAATGGATTAAAGACTTAAATGTAAAATCTGAAAGCATAAAATTTCTAAAAGAAAACATAGTCAAATCTTTGATGTTGCTCTTAGTAATATTTTTGAATATGTCTCCTTGAGCAAAGGAGAAAAATTAAACATATGGGATTAAAAGAATAAATAAACATAGGTCACTATATTAAACTAAAAAAAAAATTGCATAGCAAAGAAACCATCAACAAAACAAAAATACAAGCTACTGTATGGAGGAATAGATTCACCAAGGATGCATTCAATAAGGACTTAATATCTAAAATTTATAAAGAGCTCATGCAGTTCAATTTCAAAAACAAAACAAAACAAAGCAATCCAATTTAAAAATTGGGTAGAGGACCTAAATAGACATTTATCCAAATAGGCATACAAATAGCCAAAAGACACATGAAGATATTCAATGTCACTAATCAGAAATGAAAATTGAATTTCCTCAAAGAACTAAAAATGGAACTGCATTTTTGATCCAGTGATCCCAATACTGGGATTATACCATAAGAATCCTGAAATACCAAATTCAAAAGAATCTATGCAACTCTATGTTCATAACAGCAGTATTTATAATAGCAAAGCACTGGAAACAAGTGCCCATCAACAAGTGGGTGGATCAAAAATTTGTGGTACATTTACACAAAGAATGCTATGGCAGAAAGAAAGAAGGAACTCCTACCCTTCATGACAGCCTGGATGGAAATGGAGAGTATTATGCTAACTGAAATAAGCCAGATGTGAAAGACAAATACCATGTGATCTCACCTATAAATGGCACCTAATGAACAAGCAAACAAATGAGCAAAATAAAACCAGAGACATGTTAATAAGGAATAATCTGGCAGTGACCAGAGGAGCAGGGGAGGCAGATAGTTGGTGGGGAGTGTGAAATAAAGGTAAGGCTCAAGTCAATGAACAAATATAAAGGATCCATGGATGTGAATAACAGGGTGGGGACTGAGTGTGAGAGTGGAGGTTTCAGCAGGACAGGGGAGAGCAATGGGGAAAAAATCAGGACAATTGTAATTGAACAACAACAAAATTAAAAATACTACATGTACATTATAGGGGTGGATAAAATGAGGTTTACAGTTGTGAGTATGTGAAACATAGAGTTTATTCTTGAATTATTATACATTATTGTTTTATTTTTCAAGCAAGAAACTGTAAACTTTCTTTTACCCACCCTTGTATATTAAATTTTCATAGGCTCTAGGATGATTCTGAATTGTTTTAAAATTTGAGAATGCTTTATTTTTTATAATTAAAGGATTTAATTTAATTTAAGAAACAAATGCAAATTAAAACCACAATGAGATATCACCTCATACCTGAAAGAATAACTATAATTTAAAAAATCAACAAACAAGTGCTGGTGAGGTTATTAAGAAAAGGGAGCCCTCAAGCATTGCTAATGGGAATGAAGACTGGGCAGTCAGTGTGGAAACAGTGTGGTTCCTCAAAAAGTTAAAAATTAAACTATTTTATGAGCCAGTGATTCTACTTCTAGAAATATATCTGAAGAAAGCTGAAACACAAAATTGTAAAATATATGTACTTCTATGTTCATTACATCATTATTTACAATAACTAAGATATGGAAGCAACCCAAGTGCCTATCAATAGGCAATTGGATAAAGAAATAGAATATTGCTTGACTAGCAAAAAATGAAATCTTACCATTTGTGACAACATGGATGGAACTAGAGGGAATTATGCTAAATGAAGTAAGTAGGGCAGAGAAATAAAATAATATATGATTTTACTTATATGTCAAATTTAAAGAATAAAATAAATGAACATAAAAACTGATACAGAGTCATAAACACAGTGAAAAAATTGAGGGTTACCAGATGGGTAGAGGTAGGGAATGAGTGACAAGTTGAAGGGAGTATAAATTATAAAATAGTCATGGGGATATAAAGCACGCATTAGGGAATATAGTCAACACTGAAGTAACTATGTATGGTGCCAAGTGGGTACTAGAATCATCAGTGGGTTCATTTTGCAAATCATACAACTGTCTAACCAATATGTTGTATACCTGAAAGAAATATAAAATTTAAAAGACAGGAATGATTCAGAACATACAATGCTATTTTTCCAATCATTAGCTAAAAGATAAAAGGCTGACAAAATCTAGTGTAGCTGATGGTGTGGAGAAATATGAATGATTATGAATCATTGTTTAAAGTGTAAAATAGTATAAAATATAAATGAGTCAGTTTTGGTAATATTTAAAATACACATACATTCTGGCCCAATAAATTTATTGGAAGACAATTATGCACTCCTTCAGTCTCTAACATTACTAAATTTAATGAGAGTGAGAAAATAACTGTCCTTTATCCTAGAATATTTTTCCAAGGCTATTTATGTAGTAGAAGGCAAAGATGATGTATCTTCCACCAGTGCAAACAGGCAGGTTTTCTAAAACCATAGGCAGATATAGTAGTATCTTACTTCATAGCAAAAAACAGGCATGATCATTGGCCATAAACAACAAGTGTTGGCAAGGATGGGGGGCAAAGGGAACCCTCGTGCACTGTTGGTGGGAATGCAGGCTGGTGCAGCCACTGTGGAAAACAGTATGGGGTTTCCTCAAAAAACTAAAAATGGAACTGCTTTTTGATCCAGCAATTCCACTACTTGGACTATACCCAAAGAATCCTGAAACACCAATTCATAAGAACCTATGTACACCTATGTTCATAGCACCACTATTTACAATAGCCAAGTGCTGGAAACAGCCTAAGTGCCCATCAGTGGATGATTGGATCAGAAAATGTTGGTACATTTACACAATGGAATACTACAGAGCAGAAAGAAACAAGGAACTCCTACCCTTTACAACAACATGGATGGAAGTGGAGAGTATTATGCTTAGTGAAATAAGCCAGTCAGTGAAGGACAAATACCATATGATATCACTCATTAGAGGACAATAATGAACAAAATTAACAACAAGCAAAACAGAACCAAATATATGAATACAACGAACAGGACTTCAGTGATCACGGGGAAGGGGGTTGGGGGGAGGGGGGAGGAAAAGGCAAGGAAGGGGAGCAGTTTAGACAAGAACCTAGTATAAAGGAACCATGGACATGGACAACAGGTGGGATTGATTTTGGGGGGGTCAGTGGGGATGGGGACAGAGGGGAACAAAAAGGGGATGGATGTAATACAACAATAAAATTAAAAAAAAAGAAAAAGAGAAAGAAAAAGAAAAAAAAATTCATGTTCTCTAACCTCAGGGTTCCTCTCCTGCAATGTAACTCACTATTTTATCTTGTACTCTTTTGAGTCCCTCTGTGAGAATCTAGACTTGAGGTATTGGCATACAGACCCATGTACACACACACACACACACACACACACACACACACACATAAATGATGGTACTCTGGCCACAGTTAACATTGTAAATGGTAAACTGTCCTCTCTTCCTAACTGTGGTAGGTATTTGAACAAATATATATATATACATATTTTTTTATAGTTCTTGTATTACATCAATCCCTTTTTTGCTCCCCTGTGTCCCCCTCCCCACCCACCCTTTCCCCCCAAAGTCAATCCCACCAGTTGTCCATGTCCATGGTTCCTTTATACTAGGTTCTTCTCTAAGCTGCTCCCCTTCTTTCCCTCTGCCTCCCCCCTCCCCCCAACCCCTTTCCCCCTGACCACTGGAGGCCTATTCCTTGTATTCATACACTTGGTTCTGTTTTGCTTGTTGTTAGTTTTGCTCATTATTGTCC
>PVIW01010666.1:0-42727 GCA_004026585.1 Noctilio leporinus
CAATGAATTGGCCTTCAGTGGTCAGGGGGAAAAGGGATGGGGGGAGGGGGGAGGCAGAGGCAAGAAAGGGGAGCCGCTTAGACAAGAACCCAGTATAAAGGAACCATGGACTTGGACAATAGGTAGGATTGACTTTGGGGGGAATGGGTGGGTGGGGAGGGGGACAGAGGGGAGCAAAAAGGGAATGGATGTAATACAACAACAATAAAATTAAAAGAAAAAAAAAAAAAAAAAGGGCAAAAGACCTGGACAACTCACTGGGGAAGATATACAAAGGTCCCGGAGAAATATGAAAGAATGCTCAACATCACTAGTCATCAGAGAGATGCAAATTAAAACCAGAATAAGATACCACCTCACACCTGTCCGAATGGCATTCATCAACTAATCAACAAACAACAAGTGTTGGCGAGGATGTGGGGCAAAGGGACCCTGGTGCACTGTTGGTGGGAATGCAGGCTGGTTTAGCCACTGTGGGAAACAGTATGGAATTTCCTCAAAAAACTAAAAATGGAACTGCCTTTTGATCCAGCATTTCCATTACTGGGCTATACCCAAAGAATCTTGAAGCACCAATTCATAAGAACCTATGTACACCTATGTTCATAGCAGCACTATTTACAATAGCCAAGTGCTGGAAACAGCCTAAGTGCCCATCAGTGGATGATTGGATCAAAAAACTTTGGTACATTTACACAATGGAATACTATACAGCAGAAAAAAAGAAGGAACTTCTACCCTTTGCAACAACATGGATGGAGCTGGAGAGTATTATGCTTAGTGAAATAAGCCACTCAGTGAAGGACAATTACCATATTATCTCACCCATTACAGGACAATAATGCAGAAAACTAACAACAAGCAAAACAGAACCAAATATATGAATACAGTGAATAGGCCTTCAGTGGTCAGGTGGGGAGGGGATTGGGGGGAGGGGGAAGGAAGAGGCAAGGAAGGGGAGCAGTTTAGACAAGAACCACATATAAAGGAACCATGGACATGGACAACAGGTGGGATTGACTTTGGGGGGAATGTGTGGGTGGGTAGGGGGACAGAGGGGAGCAGAAAGGGAATGGATGTAATACAACAACGATAAAATTAAATTAAAAAAGAATAGAGAAGATCCAATGTAGTTATTGGGGAGTGGAGAGTAAGCACTTGGCTA
This sequence comes from Noctilio leporinus, assembly GCA_004026585.1. Lineage (NCBI taxonomy): Eukaryota > Metazoa > Chordata > Mammalia > Chiroptera > Noctilionidae > Noctilio > Noctilio leporinus. The sequence goes on from PVIW01010666.1 coordinate 1,166, forward strand.
AATTAAATGGACCAGTGGGCTAGTTTGTGGACTCAGATGAATTTCAGAATCCTGCATTTGTGAATGGAGTACCACATTTAGGGTTTTTTCTCCAAATGTGCAAGGATTAGAGAAGGTGGTTTATATCACCTTTTCTTTTTTCATGTTGAGGTTTTGCTGAAAGTTGTTGCCCATGCCACAATCCCTGTGCTCCCCTCCTTCAGTAGCCATGGCTCTTTAGTATCCTAGAGTAACATAGAAGAAGCAGTGGCCATTTGTTCTGTGAAACCTTAGACTCTTTCATCAACTCCATATCTACCATGCCATGAAAGCCAGATTCAAGCCTGTAGTTTAAAATTCCATGATGTCCAACCTCCTCTCAGTTTCATACGTTCTAGTATCTAGTGCAGCCCTCATATCAAAAGGGGTCAGAGGAGAAGCTCTTCTGATGCTTATTTTGTTTAGAGCCTAATATATACTTTGCATTCCATGATTCACTGTTACCAAGTTAGCCCTTCCCATACTCCTCAACATTGAATATGTAAAGTTGGGTAGAATCTATGGGCCAAAACTGGGAAGCACATATCCCCCCTTCTATTTATCCTCTTGTTCTAACTGTCTCCATGCTGAATGGCACCTAGCCAGAAGCAGAGTTCTAAGGTGATTAGCTAGGAACACATGGAACAATTAGAAATATACTGTGCAAACAAGTGCCTATTTGATTTCTCTCCACTTCCCTTTGGACATTAAGCTTCTTTTTGACTATTGCTAGATAGGGAGGACTAAATGTGAGAAGGGACTTAGCAGTGCCCAGTATGTTCAGCATTCAGGACATAATAGTCCTTTCTTCTTATCCATGGTTTCACTCTGCAAGGTTTCAGTTTCCTGGGGTTAACAATAGTCCAAAAATATTAAATAAAAAATTCCGGAAATATACAAGTCGTAAGTTTGCACAGTTCTGAGCAGTGCAATGAAATCTCATGTCATTAAGGTTGCTGGCCAAGATGGAGGCCATGCTGCATCTTTCTCCATAATTAAGAAGGAATACAGCTACCTCAAAACTGGATACAACTAGAAGTTCCAGAAAATTGAGCAGCTTGGAAGTTCAACAAACAAAGATATAAACCCAGACAGGTAGGAGGAGCAGAACCAAGATAGAGTGGGTGCGGCTTGGTGGCATGACAGCTGGACAGTGACTTTGGCCTCTGTCTTTGGCCAGCTGGCAGAAAGTACAGCCACACATTAAAAAAGTAGGGACACCTGTGGAAAGCTCCCAGGACCAGACCACGCTGAGAGATTCATAGTTTCAGCTCCAGGGTGGGTGGGGAGGAAAGAAAGCCGCATTGCTTCTGGCTGTGAGAACCAGTTGGGGCTGGGGCAGTGGAAGAAACTGTTGGTTTCTCAGCAGAGTCTGTTTGTTAAGAGGCCGCTACAATCCTAGAACCCACCCACTCTGGGAACCATGTCCAGGGAAACAGCTAGAGAGGTTCCAGTCCCATGTGGGAAGCAGGAGAAGTGTCTGGACAAGGAGTGAGTGCTGTGAAAGCAGCATCATTCCCTCTCAGGGCCCTCCCCCACACACAGTGACACAGCATAGTGAAAGGGGTGCCTCACATTGATGAATACCTAAGGCTCCACCTCTTACAATGTAATAGGTGTGACAGCTCTACCTAAGATACAGAGGCAAACATAGGAGTCTGTCAAGTTAAGGAGACAGAGAAGTATGGCCCAAAAGAGAAAACAGATCAAGGTTCCAGTGAAAGAACTAAGTAACAAGGAGATAGCTAATGTAACAGATGCAGAATTCAAAATCCTGGTGATAAAGGTGCTTACAGCCTTGAGAGACATGTTTGAGTATGGCAAATGCATAAGGGAAGAAGTGAAGGCTATGCTAAGTGAAATGAAAGAAAATATACACAAAACCAATGGTGAAGGGAAGGAAACCAGCGTTCAAATAAATGATCTGGAACACAAGGAAGAAATAAATAGTCAACCAGTATAGAATGAGGAAACAAGAATTGAAAAAAAAATGAGGAAAGGCTTAGAGACCTCTGGGACAACTCTAAATGTGCCAAGAGCCAAATAATAGGGGTGCCAGAAGATGAGGAGGAAGAGCAAGAAATTGAAAACTTAAGTGAAAAAACAATGAAGAAAAACTTCCCAAATTTGGCAAAGGAAATAGATACATACAATTCAGGAAGCAGGGAGAGTACCAAACAAACTAGATCCAAAGAGGATAACACCAAGACACATCATAATTAAAATGTCAAAGTTTAAAAATAAAGAGAGAATCTTAAAAGCAGCAAGAGAAAAGAAAGGGATTACCTACAAAGAAGTTCCCATAAGACTATCAGCTGATTTCTCAAAAGAAAATTTGCAAAGGGCAAGGAGGGACTGGTATGAAGTATTCAAAGTGATGAAGAGAAAGGACCTACGACCAAGATTACCCTATCCAGCAAAGCTATCATTTAGAATGGAAGAGCAGATATAGAGCTTCCCAAACAAGAAAAAACTAAAGAGTTCATCATCACCTAGCCATTATTATATGAAATGTTAAAGGGACTTAAGAAAAAGAAGATCAAAACTATAAACATTAAATGACAACAAACTGGCAACTATCAACAAGTGAACCTAAAAACAAAAACAAAAGCAAACAACCAGAATAGGATCAGAATCATATGTATGGGGATCATTTGATGGTTATCAGCTGGGAGGGGGAAAGGGGTAAAATGTGGAAATGGTGCAGGGATTAGGAAACATAATGGGTGGGTACAAGGCAGACAAGGGGAAGTTAAGAATAATAAAAGAAAGGGTGGGGCCAGGGAATTTATATGCATGACCCATGGATATGAACTAAGGGGGTGGGATTGCCAGAGGGAAGTGGAGTCCTAGGCAAAGGGGAACAAAGGGAAAGGAAATTGGGACAACTGCAACAGCATAATCAATAAAATATACTAAAACAAAAAAACAAAAAAACAAGAAATCTCATGTCGCCCTGTTCCAACCTGCTTGGGACAGGAATTGTCTGTTTGTCCAGCATCTCCACACTATATATATTACCCATCTATTAGTCACTTAGTAGTCACCTTGGTTATCAAATTGATGTCACAGTATAGCAGTGATTGTCTTCAAGGTACCCTTCTTTTACTTAATAATGGCTCCAAAGTGCAAGAGTAGTAATACTAGCAAAGTGCTACCTGCATGTAAAAAGGTAGAAATTCTTGACTTAATAAGGAAAGAAAAAAAACATGCATGCTGAAGTTGCTCAGACTTATGGTAACAATGAATATTCTGTCCATGAATTGTGAAGAAGGAAAAAGAAATATGTGCTAGTTTGTTGTTACACCTCAAAATGAAAAATTTGTGTCCATAGTGCATGATAAATAGTTAAGATGGAAAAGGCACTAAATTTGTGGGAAGAAGACATGACATCATTATGTTCAATAATCTTTTTTTTTTTTTTTTTTAAGATTTTATTTATTAGCATTCAGAGAGAGGTGAAGGGAGAGAGGGAAAGAAACATAATCTTTTTGTGACATATCCTCAAAAAGTCAACAGTAGCCTAATACTATGTCACAATGCTTCCGTCATTTACTCACTTCATCTCATCAGCTGGCATTGTGTCATCTCACATCAACATAATGGGGGTGAGTGAAGTGCAATATGATATTTTGTGCATGTGTGAGAGAGTACATTCATATAACTTTTATTAAATATACTGTTCTCTTTTTATTATTGTTTTTTATTCTTACTTTGCCTGATTTACAAATTAAGCTTTATCATATGTATGTATGTATAGAAAATACATAGTATTATATAGGGTTTGGTACTACCTATGGTTTCAGGCATCCACTAGGGCATCTTGAAAAATGTATCCCCTGCAGATAAAGGAGGACAACTGTATTGCCCTCATTCATAAGGAAGCAGGTGCATAAAGGTAAAGCTGCATTGGGTAGGTGACTGCCAAATGGCCTTTCTTTCATCATCCTTTATGGTAAATCCCTTATCTTACCTTTAACTAACAGCCCTGGATTAAGTCCAGGCATCCCTCAGCACCAATGGTGGAGAGCCACATGGATAGGACATTGCAATAAAAGGAAGGTCCACAGCAGGCTTGCATTTCCAAAGCTCACCAGAGGAGGAGGAACATTCTGTGTTCTTACCCCAAGGTAAGTCCTGCTTCAAACCTCACCAGGCTTTTTCCAGGCCCTGGGAATCTCTCTAGACCCTGGACCCCCTGAACTTATTAGGTGATTTATTTCTGGAAATTTTCAGAACCCAGCAAAAAGTTTGGACCTTGTCCTTTGACCGATGCTCCAGATATCACTCTGTTACCAGTCCTGGGTGCTTTCTTGTAGCATTTTCATGAAATCTTTTCTAGAACTAGGTCACTATCTTTAACTGAGGTCTTCTAGAGACTGTAAGAAGCTGTTCAAAGATTTGCCCATTCAAGGAAAGGGTTTTCCAAAAGAGAAAGTATTAATTTGAGTATTGGTAGGCTCTTTACAGCAATTTCTTTCTATCCACTTCCCTATTTATTTATACACTTATTTCTCAAACCTTTATTGAACACCCTTTGTATGTGAGACACTGTGCTAGGAGCAAGTGATGGGCTCAGTCTGATATGATTCCATTTTCACAGAAATGTGTACTTCAGAGGACATATCAGGGGGCTCTTAGCACAGTTCCTGACACAGAATTAAGAAAAGGCACTATTACCTTTGTCTGTGGGAATTCACAGCGCCACAACACTCCCCTCCACCCAACTGCCAAAAGTCTTGAATTCTGCCTGAGTGGGAACCAACCTGAGACCTTTTAGGACATTCTGCAGTGCTGGCTGGCTTTAAGTTTGCCTTGGCTTTTCTTGCTGTCCACCTAATGGCAATCCTTTTCCTTTCTGCAAGTCCTACTTGGTTTCAAAGAGTATAGCTTTGTATGAAGATCACCTGTTTTCTTCTGTGGCCTTAAGCAAACAGTACTTAAATTCCTGTGCAGTATTTGCATATAGGAGACACTCAGTAAATATTTTTGTGATTAATGTTCTCTGATTCTCAGTTTCTTCACCTGTAAAATAGAAGCAATGATTGTACCTTCTTTGGAGGATGGTTCAGAAACTTAAATGAACTAAAGTATGCTAGGGACTGAGGACAAGTTATGGTGTTGCCCTGATATGAATTCCCTCCTTATCCTCACACCCAGATGAATGACTTCTGTTACCTCAACCCAGACTTGGGTCTTTCCCTTCCCCTAGCTGCATGGAGAGTCTACGCACCACTGAGAAACCTACATGTCTCAGCTTATGAAGAGGATGGTGGGCTCTTATGTCCTGTGGCTGGCCTTGGCCTCCTGCGTTCTGACCCTGGCTTCTACAAAGAAGCAAGGTGAGTGCTCACCTGGTACCTCAGATGCTCTCTAATACCTAGGGAGTGAGCAGGAAAATTCAGAGAAGGCAGTTCTGGGTCAGTGAGAGGAGCAGGAGATTTGGAAGCAAAAGTCAAGGGGAATGAGAAAAGCCAGAATCAAATAATTATCCCTCAAAGAACTAAATCAGAAATTCTCCCATCAAGGGGAGTGTGAGCCAGGTGCCATAACTTCCTATAGCCAGATATGAGGAGATCAGAGAACCTGGGTTTATGAGGACATGCATCATGTGGTCGCTCTGTGCCCTGATATTGGCAAGTGAGTTCTCCTTCCTCTGGACCCATTTGCCTATCTGTAAAATGAGAGGCCTACACATAGTGATCTCCTGTGGTTCTTAAAGATCTATGGCTTGTGCATCTTAAAAGGGTCTCAAGGATCAACACTAGGGTGAAGACCGTGGAGGAGGCTTCAGGGGAGGGGAAGGATGAACTTAGCTCATGGCCTCCCTTGGAAAAATCTAGTGTGTACAGGACATACTGCAAGAAAACAAGTGCATCTGGCTGGTGTGGCTCAGTGGATTGGTGCCGGCCTAGGAACTCAAAGGTCGCTGGTCTGATCCCCCAGTCAGGACACATAACCAGGTTGCAAGCCAGGTCTCCAGCCAGGTCCTTAGCTAGAGGCGGGTGAAAGGCAACCATACATTGATGTTTCTCTCCCTTTCTTTCTCCCTCCCTGCTCTTCTCTCTGAAAATAATAAATAAAATTTAAAAAAAGGAAAGAAAACAAGTGCAGAGACTGCTTTCCTCAAAACAAGCACAAACATTAACAAGGCTTGAGAATCTTTTTCTAAAACTTTCTCTAATGTGTATCATAAGCATATGATCCTGCATACATACTGAGTTTATCATTTGGGCACTCATATTATTCAACAAATCAGGGCTAAGGAGGAGAACTAGCTTAAATGTTCACTAGGACCTTGTGCTTGGCATTTTACATCCATTATCTCATTTAGTCCTCTAACAATCCTTTAGGGCTTTATTTGCCTAAATGGGGCATAGATATCCAAGATGATGTTGGTGGTGCATGTCAGTAAATTTTTTAAATTTAATTTTACTGTTGTTGTGTTACATTCATCCCATTTCCCCTCCCTTCTCTCCCCTTTCCCCCCCCACCCATCCCCCCCCCTCCAAAGTCAATCCCACTTATTGTCCATGTCCATGGTTCTTACATGCTAGTTCCTTGACTAAACTGCTCCCCTTCTTTGCCTTCTTCTCCATCCTCCCCTCACCCATCCTCTCTGCATGGCAAACTCTTAAAGAACTTTTTGATGGCTCCATATTTTTCAAATGTATTAAACAAATATAACTAGTACATCATACCTATGGCATTACAGATATTATTTCCTGGGATGAAATAAATTTATAAAGAAAATTATTGAGAAAACATGAAGTAAACAATAAGACAGACAGACAGAGGAGTGACAAACATCATGATTCCAGGTGGCTGGGAATAGATGTAGTTTGGGAGTCACCAGTTCACAGGTGTTATTTTGCAAATGAGTCTCAGGGGAATTTAACCATCTGCCAAGGCCATCCAGCCAGCAGGGGTGGAGCTGGATTTAAATCTAGACTGAGCAGGTCTGTGGTCCCCTTTATGGTTCAGAACCTCCTCATGCCTCCTCAACAATCCAGTACCAGAGTGGGTAAGGGAGAAATGTTACTCTCCTGGGTGGAGCAATGAATGATATGATACCCTGAGGCATGAAGCTGTAGCTTCCTGATGAAGCAAACAGGCTCATACTCCCCGGTTTATTAAACTCAATTCCCTTTGCTCCACTTTTCTGAAAATAATTAGCTAATTATCTATGGTAACAAAGTTGATCAGTCATTTGGAAAAGCATCTGGCCTGTCCCAAACCCAAGGTAATATAATCCCATAATCCCATAATCCCAGGGGAACAAAGAAGTTTCTCTCTCTCTCTCTCTCTCTCTCTCTCTCTCTCTCTCTCTCTCTCTCTCTCTCCCTCTCTCTCTCTCTCCCCCCCTCTCTCTTAATCTCAGTAATAAATTTTCCCATGCATTTATGCATTTTCTCTCACCTGGAGGAAGCATGTGACCATGTGGGGTCTTGCAGCTACTAGGACCCATGGCTGACTACACTGGCAACAAATGGACTAAACTTTATTAAGAGGCAGAAACTCTGGACCCTGGCTTTTATTTTGGCTTTGATGAGTACATGGTTGGATGTTTTCCATTGTGGGACAATCAGAGATGAAAAATTGAAAACACAGAGGTCTATTTCCAGTCAGCCATACCACAATCTCCCATGATTGGGTTCTTGAAATGCTTTCTTTATGATCCCCTGGAAAAGCCACCAAGCTCAGTGTGCAGGGTGGATATTTGATGTTCTTAAAATCTATAAAATACCACAAAACAGCCTCATTATTACTCTGACTCCAAGCTATACGATTTATGTTTGATTAATGATTATGTGCCTCCTTAGGTTCTTAGCAAATATAGAGTGTCTGGAGATAAAAATCCTGTAGGCTTTGGGGTTGCTTAGTAAACCCAAGCACACTATTGCTTTTCAGGTTACAGAAATGCCACCAACATCAGTTCCTATGGGATGGATTTGGAGTGTGGCACTCCTGGGGCTCCAGAGCCCCCTCTCTGTTTTGACTCCTGTCAGAACTACACCCATTTGGATGATCCCTCTCGAAGCACAGAGAACACAGAAAGAGCCCAGAAGTGTGACAGGGACCTGCGTGGCTGGTTCCGCTTTGTGGGAGAAGGAGGAGTGAGAATGCCGGAGACCTGTGTCCCAGTGAACAGATGCCATACTGATGCTCCCATGTGGCTTAATGGAACTCACCCGATCCTTGGGGAGGGCATTGTTACCCGCACTGCTTGTGCCCACTGGTCAGGCAACTGCTGCTACTGGAACACTGAGATTCATGTGAAGGCCTGTCCGGGTGGGTATCATGTGTACTGGTTGAAGGGCAGCCCTGCGTGTAACCTGAGATATTGCACAGGTGAGTAGCAGAGACCTTGAAGGCAGCTATAAGGTAGGGTGAGTGGAGAAGGTTGGAGGACACTAAACAGAACAGCCTCAACCCAGCTCTTGCCAGTTATTGCCCTGCCAGAAAATTACCCAAGGGTTACCAGCTCTTTCAATATCTCAAAACCAGAAATTCCATTTCTAGGGTGAGATTACCTGATATATACATGTTTCCTCTGTCCAAAAGAAAAGTATTCCTATTAAACCTTTCATAAGACAAAATGAGGTAAAGGAAAGAAGTAATTACCATTAATTTATATGGGAAATTTTTGAAGCATCCCCAGCCTCCGAAGTTAACCTACCAAATCATATCAAATATGCTTAATTACCTCCAGTTTCATGCTAAGCATAACTCATAAGCTCTGTTAAGCCTTTTAGATACCTTATGTCACATGTTGCTAATGGATCCACAGAATAAATGGAGATAAAGTACAGATGCTCACAGACACAATTCAAAGCAATAGTGGCTTGATGCTGAGATGGAGTGTAGTTCCTGGGAAGGAAGCTTGGTAGGGCCACTCTTGCTGCTTGAGGTATGTACTACTTCTATCATGGCAGCTGCAAAATAAACACTGACCACTGTTTTTGATTTTTACTTTTGTAAAAGAAGTCTCATTTCTTTGCACAAGCGAAAACAGGTACTAATGAGAATTTTGTATAAGTGAAAAAAAGTGGACATTTGCACATATCTATGTATATAGCATAATATTAAGAACCAGGCTTGTTTGGGTATAGGTTTCATTTGGGCAGTTTATTTGCTTCTCTGAGCTTCAGTTCTCTGATTTGAAAAGAAAATGTGTAATGGCAAAAATAACAACTAATACGTAGTGCTTATAATGTCCTTGCTCCTATCCTAAGCACTTTAGACTAGTAATTCGTTTAATTCACTAATCAACTCATTAGATAAATATATAATCACCCCAGATGATGGGTCTGGGGCATAGAGAGGTTAAGCAGCTCTCCCAATCTCACAGAGCTGGGACTTGAACCCAGCACTCTACCACCATGCTGACTTATTTTATACAGTTACCATGAGAATTGAATGAACTAGCACATGGAAAGTACTCAGAATAGTGCCTGACCTATTGTAAGCATTAAGATGGTAGCTTCAGGGTTTTCATTGCACTGGACTGGAAGTCAAGAAATTCAAGGTTGAGGCTTGATCCTTCTTCTAAGAATTGCACAACCTCAGGCAGAATTCCTGAGCCCTGGTCAAGTAATAAGGTTGGATTTGAGGGCCTCAGGTCCTCCCTACTCTGCATCCTGATCCCCTTCCTCCATGCATCACTCCCAGACCCCTTCACTATGGAGAACAGGTGTGAGAAGACTTGCCGCCCAGAGGAGGAATGCATCTTTCTCAATGGCACCTGGAGCTGTTCCTGCAAGCAGGACCTTAATACTTCAGGTAAGAAATTCAGTGGCTAGAGCAATAGGGACAATATTGGGTGGGAGCTGACCTGAGCCAGCACAGAAGGGAGGAAGGAACTTCAGAGGTTTAGGACAAGGTGTGGACCAGAGTCAGTGGGGATGGAACCAAGGTCAGGGAACGGGAATTCTCACAGCTCCTGGGTTTGCAAGGGTGGGAGGGCAGGGATGAAACAAATTTTCATGTCTCAGGAAGTAGCTCTGACATGGATGGGCTTGACCCATGAGAGACAAAGGTACTGGGGATGAAAACTTTGCACATGTAGAAGTTGCATTCAAATATCTGCAGAGTCTACATATGAGGGACATGGGCAGACCTCTGTGCCAGTGCCAAATTTGACATAAAGTAGCTCTGGGGCCTGGAACAAGTCACCTACCTGCTCTGTGTCTTAATGTCCCCATCTGTAAATTAGGGATAAGAATTTTTATACTCACTATAAATAGCTATTGTGAGAATTAAATCAGAGTAGTCCAAATGAACAGGCTCTGGAAGTGATGAGCTTCTTATCCTGGTGGGTAAGCAAGCAGCAGCAAATGACCCATGGGAAAGGATGGCATAGACAAACTCTAATCTCTCTTAGGATTCTAACAAGGGCCTCTGACTATTGCCTTTGACACATGCATGCCTTCCTCTGAGCAAACACCAACTACCTATGGAAAAGACAGTGTCCTAAACGGAGGGACAAGAATAAGCAGAACATCCTTGGAAAACTGGTCTGGAGTGTGGATGGGGTAGTGCTTGTGTGCCTGGCAGGAGCTACGTGGGATGAGGGGCAGGAACAGGAAGGGAACTGTTCTGCATGGAAATATTGGGTGGATGAGATCCCAGAGGGTCAATGTAGTTTCCTGGGGTTTGAGCCATCACAGAATCAGATGCTAGGCTTTGCAGAGACCCTCCCTGTACCTGGATGGGTTTCAAGGGCATTTTTGGCAGATCCTTTGGCTAACTGGGTAAGCAAGTGGCCCCTTGTGTCTTTATCAGTGGCTATTCAGTAGGTTCCCATCATTTCCAGACATAGTTCCTTCATGATTTGACTTTTGACTTGCTTCTCCATCTTCTATGGTACACACTCCCATTTTAAGTTTCTGTACCTGTGAGCACACCGTGTCTCTATAAGCACACCATCCTCTCTCCCATAGCCATACTTTGCCTCTGCTGTTACCTTAAGTTGCAATGCCCTCACTTGCTTTATTCAACCACAAAACTGTTACCCCTACTAAGTTCCAGCCCTCTATGCATCCTTCTCTGACTGATCTGACAAGCTTAAGTAAACTTTCTTGTGTGTTTCCTCTGCACCTAGAACATATAGCTATTAGCACTTTCATCATACTGCATCATAGTAAGTGGTTGGCATGTTGGCTTTACAGAAGATCAATAAATCCTCATGGACTGGGTTCATGTTTTCCTTATTTTTGTGTTAAGTATGCCCAGCACATGGGGAAGCTCATTAGTAAATAAATGTTGAATCAATGCATTCATGAATACAATAGAAATTGTATTTCTCTTAATTCACTGCCTCTCTTCCTTATCAGAATCTTAGCTCCATCAGAGTTTGAATTTTTTCAGTTTTGATAACCATTGTCTACCTCATGCCTAGAACAGTACCTGAAAGATAGAGGAGTCTCAAGAAGTATTTGTTTAATAATGTTGGGTAAACAAACAAATTAGCAAAGGAGTGAATGAATTAATGCATACATGCAATAGTTCCAAACCAGGTCAGATGTGGTAGCTTTGCAAAGCCAGGAAGTGGGAGTCATGGGTATCTAGCTTTGACTCTAGTCTGAAAGATGAGACAGTCCTGATTATTCTGAGATTCTAATCCCAAAGGGGAACAAGATATGAAAGCCCCCACCAAATGTAAACATAGAATGCTTGACAATCTCAGATCAGGGCCTTCTTTGCCAACCCTGTCTACTGCAAGACCAGGCATGAATCTGACCTGGTTCAAAGTTCCTTTTAGTCTACCTATCTCATGGTAGGCACAGTAGCTTTTCCAAAGGCAGGGAATGTGGACTGTGCCCACTGCTATCAGACCCCATCCTCTCGACTTTTCAGATATCCATAGTTTGCAGCCTCAGCTGGACTGTGAGGCCACGGAGATCAAGGTGTCACTGGACAGGTGCAGGCTGAAAGGCCTGGGTTATGGAGATGAGGTCAGGGCCTACCTGCGGGACCAGAAATGCAGCAGCATCATGCAAAGGGAGGAGGGAAACTTGATTTCTGTGACCAGCCCTACTCAGGCTAATGTCTGTGGAAACATTCTGGAGGTGAGCAGCATTCACACCACTGTGGCCAGAGATACGGACCTGGGCTGGTGGGGACTATCTCAATTGCTGCAAGACCTTGAGTAAGTCTACTGGGTCTCTAGGGGTATGTGAAATTATACATACTGGTCCATGTAAGGAGCTTAAGCTTAGGAGAGGTTTGATGCTTGACCTGGACAAATGTAAGCAATGATTGTGTTTATTTTAATTTGGGATGATATGGAAGGGGTTAGCAGAAGAGCAAGCATGGTCATTCCTAACTTTTTCCCAGGCAGTAATTTTTTGATCTGGGGTTCTCACTCCACTCCCCATAAAATGTCAGGAGGAGACCCACTTGCCACATTTATTTCAGAAAGCAGGGTTGCAGCATGATTGAAAGCCCTGATTGTGGAGTCAGACAGACCTGAGTTCCAGACACATTTATATACATGTCCACATAAACATATATGTGGTATTGTTTTTAACCAAAGAGAAATGGAACCCATGCCATCTACAAAAATACCCTTTCCTTGGTCAACGAGTTAATCATCAGAGACACCAAAGTCAACATCAACTTCCAGTGTGCCTACCCGCTGGACATGAGAGTCAGCCTCCAGACTGCTTTGCAGCCCATTGTAAGGTATGGCACCTGACGTTGGTCTTATTCAGTTCATGCACATCTTACGATGTTTGTCTACAGAATGCTATCTACTTCCTTCATTAGCTTTCGTTCTTCCAATTATTTATGTTCAATTTTTTGATTGCATATTAATGTTCAATGCAATAGGCAGACAGAATATTTTGTGGATATTAAAGATTATTTTGAAGCAATGTAGCAACATGAAACAGTGTTAATTATATCAAGAAAAAACATATGATACTTTTATTGATTTTGAGGCAGAAAGGTATTAAACAACTAATTGCATCAATAATTACACATGAAATGAATGTAATGTAGGAGAAACATGGGGTGCTGTGGGGTCAGGAAGAAAGGATCCCTGGCTTAATTGTAGGAGATGAAGAGGTGGTGGGAGCAGGACGTCTTCCCTAGAGATGTGGTATTTAAGGTGTATCTGCTCTGATTAGATAAACATTCATCAGAAATAGAACCAGATAGCAATTTGGGTAGGATTCCATTCAGGCAGGGGTTCCGTCTGTTGCCCACTTCTGTTGCCCCACCCCCCATGCCGGGAAGGAGACCCTGTTGGATGAGTTGCTCATCACTCTTAGACTTGCTATAGGACTTTATGAGGTTGTCAGAAATTCAGGGTGCCGTTCCCATCCCCTCATTGTCCTATGGCTTCCAGAATGGCAGGGTTAGAAGGATTACTACATATTTTCTAGTTTCATGGGTTCTTAGACTATATAGTGTTGGGGCCCATGATTCATAAAAAATAAAAGCCATTAGTCTTGTTAAAATTAGCATGTTACTGAAAATTGTGAGGTAGAGAGAAGAGATCAGCTGACCCCATAGACCTGGTCCTAAGTGCCACTCTGCAGGTGAGAACATAGAGGTATGCATTTGGAGTGAAGGAGATGTACATGATCTGTGAGGCAGTGAGGATTCACAGAGACCCTGGAAACAGGCTCATTTATTTGTCAAGGTTAGTGCCTAGAAGATAGTAAATGCTGATTTAAAATGAATAATTAAATGGTGTCTTTTTTTTTTAATATCTTATTTATTATTTTTAGAGAGGCAAAAGGAGGGAGGTAGAGGGGGAGAGAAACATCAATGGGCAATTGCCTTTCATATGCCTCCAGCTAAGGACCTGGCTTGCAACCTGATTATGTGCCCTAGCTGGGAATTGAACCAGTGACCTTTGGGTTCACAGGTCGGCACCTATCCCCTGAGCCACCAGCCTGGGCTAAATGATGTCTTTAAGAGTGAACATGTGCTTTTGCCTTCATAACCTTACACACAAGTGGAGCTTGATTTATTTTGTTCTCATGGGTCAAAACCTAATGGTTCTACTCTTGTGGTTTTCCTTTTCTCAGTTCTGTGAACATCAGTGTGGCTGGAGAGGGGGAGTTTACTGTCAGGATGGCCCTCTTCCAAGACCAGAACTATACATTGCCTTACGAAGGGGCTGAAGCTGTGCTTTCTGTTGAATCCATGCTCTATGTGGGTGCCATCTTGGAAAGAGGGGATGCCTCCCAATTTAACCTGCTGTTGAGGAACTGTTATGCCACACCCACTAAAAACAAGACTGACCCAGTGAAATATTTCATCATCAGAAACAGGTATCAAGCACCTGTGGAGTACCTTTTTGGGGAAAAATCATCACCTCATCCCTGTCTGGCAGTTAAGTTGGCTTATCTCTTTTGAAAAATAGTTTGATGTTACTTTATGACCATAGCCTTTGACCCAGAAATATCACTTCTGAAATTGTAGCCTAAAGTATTAATACAAAGTAAGTGGGTAGGGTAAAGAAATGTCAATTATCTTTTCATTTGGGTATTTACAACTTTGGCAATAGGTTCATTGTTCAAAATGGGGGCTATATTAAGTAATGATGGATTGTTATACGCATGTTAACACTGACTCATCAACATGAAAACAGTATTACTGACTAATGTTAACTGGCAAAAACAAAGGGAAATGTGTATCTAGATTATTATTATTCAAATCATGAAATAATACTAGCTAATGTTTACCATTGAGTTTATCTATGTGCCAAGCACTATACTAAGCAGTGTTCTTGGATTGTCTCACTAAATGTTCGTATCAACCCTAGAAAGTGCATGTTCCTGTATCTACAGATAAGACAAGTAGAGCTGAGAAATATTAAGTAATTTGCTCATGGTCTGTTATCTGGAAAGTGCGTTGAGCTGAAATTTGAAACCAGTCAGTCTCACTCCATTGACTATGCTCCAAAAATCTTAAACCATGTGAGCTTATGGATAACATCTTGAAGAACACCTAGAGCAATAAAAGTCAATGTTGTAAGAATGGAGGGAAACTTGGGAGCTCTGTAATTCTCTCTGATGCTATTTTTATACTGGACACAGATAAAGATGCAGTCAAGGGACTGAGGCTCCTTGAACTATTCTAAAAATTTGACCTTTGCCTTTGTCACCCACCCAGCTGCCCAAATCAACATGATTCCACTATCTCTGTAGAGGAGAATGGGGTGTCCTCTGAAGGCCGGTTCTCAGTTCAGATGTTCTTGTTTGCTGGAAATTATGACCTAGTTTTCCTGCATTGTGAGATTCAGCTCTGTGATTCCTTCAATGAACAGTGTCAGCCAGTGAGTATATCTTTGGACCTTACTATTCAGAGTCTGACATGGGGCCTGCTACCTGACAAGTTTAAAGAAGAAAGGGAGAAAGAGAGGAAGAGAAAAAAAGTTGTATAGATGAAGAGATGGATGGTTAAATGAATGGGAGGGTGAGAGAAAGAAAGATGAATGGATGGAGTTTAAGCCTCCAAAAAGCCCATGCATAAGCAATTGTTGTATCCCTAGCTGAAGAACCCCTTTTTAGTGCTTACTGTGTATCAAGCACTGTACTAGAACTTTCATGTGCCTTGTCTTATTTAATTCTCATAACAACCTTTTAAGTATATACTTTTATTGACCCCACTGTACAGATGAGGAAACTGAGGCTCAGAGAAGTCTGTTGCCCAAGGTTCATACAACTACCACATATCAGAGGTGGGGTGTGTCCTAGCTGTGGTGTTGACTCCAGTGCCCATGGCATTTACTTCTTTTTGACATTGTGTGCTTATAATTGATATTTGTTGAGTGTTTACTGTGTTTTTGCATGTTACAAACATACATCATTTTAACCTTCCCCACCAGAAGGTACTATTTAATAATAGAGAGGTGAGGTCATTTGCCCAAAGTTAGTCAGCTAAGAGAGAGTGAAGATGCCATTTTTAACCCAGGTTTGTTGCACATGACAATAAGAATACCCTATGTTGAGATGACCATAGCATCAGAATTATGGTCATATGGTGTCTGGGCCTCATTTTGGGGCCAGACATGAAATAGAAACCATCCTTTACATTTTGATGTCATGAGAACTCTCCATCCCCTCAGTTTTGCTCAAGAAGCCAGCACCGCAGTGAAGCAGTAGCAATCAAGCCAGACCTGGTACTAGATTTGGGACCCATCACTAGAAAAGGTAAGTGAACAAGTCCTGGTGACAAACCCAGTGGTCAGGTGCTAGCAGTTAACCACAGGTGCCTGAAATCACCAGCCTAACAAGTAGAGTCTTTCCTGTCTCTTCAGTGAAGCCTCAACTAGTAAATCTATCTCTCCATGAGGTACTCTGGGTAATAATAACAGCATTTTCCATTTGAACTGGGTCTCCTGTGTACTAGAGTCCAAGCTAAGTACTCAGTATCAATTGACTCACTTAATCTTTATCTGACCGCATCCATTTGACAGGTGAGAAATCAAAACTCAGAGAAGATAAGTGACTCATCCAAGACACCCAGCTTGGTCAGATTCCATAGCATGTGTCATTTTCCTTATCTCTCCTGCCAGGTCCCTATAACTCAGTCCCTAGGGGTAAAGACTTAGTTCTAACCCAACTTTGTTTACTGGTGAGTGGCTGTTTCTCAAAATCCAGTTACAATATTGTGGGGCATGATATAGAAAGCTTTTCAACTGCTTCTCAAATTTTCATCCATCCTTCCCATGGACTAGTGGTACTGTCATGGTTTTTATTCCTAGTGGAATGAAGGAGTCAAAAAACCTGAAAGAATAAAAGCATTTTTTTCTTGTCCTAAGGAAAGTAGGCTACTATATTGTTATAGTAGTAGTAATAAAAACAACACTTTGTGGCTGGCACTGTACAAAAACACATTCATATACATTATCATGTAGAATACTCACAAGAGTATAAGTAAGCATTATTAACAATTTCATTCTCCAGATGTTACTAAGTCTGTCTTGTAAAGAAGGCTCTGCCCTGAGCTGTCCTGCCCCTTTACTGAGTCCTCAAGTGGAAGTCTCATGTGGTGCCACAGGGTAGCTAGGGGGTTAGGATGTTCCATTTTAGAATCAAACAGACTGAGGTTTAAATCCCAGTTATGCTACTTACTAGCAAGGATAACTTGGCAAGTCTCTTTACATCATTGGGCCTTAGTCTTTCTGTATCTCAAATGAGTATGAGAATTGGATTAAGTTTCCAGTGAATGAAATGTGTTTAGATAGGCACTTGCCTAATAGCAGATGCCTTCATGATGTGGTGGCCAGGTCCAGGAGAACTTGTAGCAACTATGGCCATAGTGCTTCAACCACTGGAACATGACTGACGAAACCCTCACCTTCTGCTTTTGTTGCCAGGTGCCACATCTCCTGGTGTCATGAATGGAATCCCCAATATTGCAGGTACTTCATTTTCTCCTGTCTTTCCCATTCCCCTTCTAATACTCTCTCCTTCCTCTTCTAAGTTTGGTTTACATCCAACTGAGCCCTTTTGGTAGGAAAGCCTTGTGCTGGAACCTGTGGACACTAAAATAAATTGGTTTCAATGTTAGTTCTGGAAATGTCCACGGTCTAGCAGGGGAGCCAATCATTTAGGAACAAATATTTATCAAGTGCCTAATGTGTCCAGGCATTGTTCTAGTCACTGAAGATGCAAGGATGAATGGGAGTTTAGGTGCCTTTCCTTAGTGTGGAAAACAGACAATAAAAAGGTAACAAGCTACTTTAGGAAGAAGAGGATGATGTGATAGAAAGTCATTGGCATGGGTAATAATACCTTATATAAGGTAGAAGTTTACTTTTGTCAGACATAAATAAAGTTTAGAGGCAAGCAATCCAGTGCTAGTAGAGCAACAACACTAAGTTGTTAAGAATCTAGACTCCTTCCAGCCAGCTCCCTCTTCACCATCTTAGGATGTGGCCCTTTACAATCCAAGGTGGGAGCCAGAGCTCCATTCATCATGTTTAGGCAGCTGAAGTCACTGAATATTATGAAACATTCTTGGTGGGTGAAAGAGCATAGAGAATCATGTGGGAAGTTGTAAGGACCAAGCCTAGAAATGGCATTTATGATTTCTACCCATATCTGATTGACCAGAATCAATTATAGGGTCCCACCTACCTGTAAAGGAGGCTGGGAGTATGCCTCCCAGTGTACCCAGAGAAACATGCAAAAGGGTTTGTTGATTAGATAGCTTTGCCCCAACCCCATGACATTTTGCTACCTCCCAGGAGCTGTAACCCAGACTACTTATTAAGGATACTCTGTCTTTGCCATCTTTTACAGCAAAGGGCAGGGCCCAGCTCATTTAGGCTGCTGAGGTACAAAGCCCAACAACTGACAGTCATCTTCCTTGCATTTCAGGGTTCTTGGAGGCCTGTCCTGTGCTTCTCCTGCTTGTCCTCCTGGCTGGACTGTTCTGAGCTCAGCTGGGAGCATGGCTCTCTGACAATGGCTTCCAGTCACCCTCCAGCTCTGTTGGATCTCTCTCCAATCCATACATGTCTTGGTGTTAACAGACTCCAGACTGGGCTATGTTTGGGGAAAGGGAAGCGTTTCCCCTTGGTTAACATTCTTAAGAGTGCTTTTGTATTCCTCTTAAAAAAAAAAATATATATATATATACTTTATTGATTTTGCTGTTACAGTTGTACCAATTTCCCCCACATTGTCCCTTCCACTCAGTACTCCCCCTGCCCTCCAGCAATGTCCCCCTTTAGTTCATGCCATGTGTCATGCATATAACTTGTTTGGCTTCCCCATTTCCTTTCTGTTTCTTTTTCTTTTTTTCCAAATATCCCCCTGTGTATTCTGTAATCACCAATGTATATTTCTTCTTTTTTCTTTCACATCCAGACAATTCAATATTTAATTATTAACTTCTAACTGTCAGCCTCTCAAATCATATTAATACAAAATTTTCTTTTCATTATTGCAGAATGTTTATGTTAATTCATTTGTTTATAGAATTACTTTTTAAGTTATATCAATTGCAATATTACCAAATGCATGCACAAATACATTTATACATATATATGTTTTTACAAATATTTAAAATATGTACTGGATTTTGAAGAGTTAATATGTCAATAGCTTATATAATTATTACATGTTAAATGATAATATTTTATATATACTGTACTAAATTAAGCATTTTTCTTTAAAACTTATTATTTTTTTAAATTTTGTTTATTATTTTTAGATAGAGGGGAACAGAGAGAGGCAGAGGGAGAGAGATATCACTGTATGGTTGCCTTTCACCTGCCTCCAGCTAAGAACCTGGCTGGAAACCTGGCTTGCAACCTGGTTACATGCCCTGACTGGGAATTGAACCAATGACCTTTGGGTTCACAGGCTGACACCTTATTCCTGTGCCACCAGCCAGGGCTCTTTAAAACTTATTTTACACTGGAATGCTATTTTTGTGAAATATATCACAGAAATGGTGTACTGCAGAACTCACTTTTGTGAACACTGTCATGGAGACAATGCCAAAGCCAAAGTAAAAAAAGCATTTGGTTTCTGAATCAGGTCCCACCCCCTCCAATAATATAACTTTACTTTACTTTAAGCTACTGGAATTACAACTTATTCTTTTTGGAGTCTTCCATCTTAGACAGTAGATTGATTTTTTCCCCATGCAGAGGTTCCATTTTCCTCAATACTCTGTTTCTACTCTACACATTTCACCAGTTGAAGCCTTCAGCAATAATGGCACCTGCTGTGCTCACCTGGTCCCCACAGAGTTGAAATTATGATATCTACTAATTTGATGTTAGAAAAATCCTTGGATTTAAATAATTTTGTAGAATAGTATTCCAGTTATTTTTGGAACTTGTGGTTGACTTCCTGTGTGGTCCTAAACTAATTACTGAACCTTTTGAGAGTCTGTTGAGGTAGAGATTAGGTATGTTAACATTTGAATAATGAAGTATACTAGAGCATTAATAAAATTTCCCAACCATCCTCAGTTTAGGGGCCTTCATTGCTAGAAATGTCTATTTCCACTCTCTGTTTGAAAGGAATCTCATCCAATTTGAATGCAAATATCCGAATATATATTACCTATGGACATGAATTACATAGGTTAGTGGTTGTTAACTTTCCTTGCAAATTAGTCTTCACTCTCAGCATCTTTTCTAATCTAAAGATGGACTAATTTCTCAACACACCAACTACCAGTTAGTTGATATTTAAAACATAAATTGATAATAACCTCTTTATAATATATACCCACAAACAAGCACACATTTTATAACAGTGAATAAGAAAGATAGCATGTATTCTATGTAATATACATCCACATTTGCTTACTTTTTTTCTTAACGGCATTAGATTTTTCTACGTTACTGAAAGTAACTTGACTTCCCCAGTTCAGAATATAATTCCAATCTAAGAAAATTTAACCTGCAATAATGCAGATACAAAATACAAAGCTATAAATTATTTAGTAGATCTACTTATAACAAGATTATTTTAAAGCATTCATAAGTTAAAGTTGGTCCTTATCCAGTCAGCTACTTTATGTCTTTTGGTTGGTGCATTTAATCCATTTTTATTTAGAGTTATTAGAGGTACTTATTCATTGTCATTTTTTTCCATTTGTACCTGTGTTCATGTCTATCTCTGTTTCTTCATCTTCTTAAGGCACACACTTTAGCATCTCTTGCAATGTTGGTTTGGTGGTGATGTTTTCCTTTAGCCTTCTTTAGTCTGGAAAACCCCTTATTTCACCTTCCATTTTGAATGAGAGCCTTGCTGGTGGAGTAGTCTTGGTTGTATGCCTTTGTTTTTCATTGCTATTCCTTTCTGGTCTGTAGTGTTTGTGTTGAGAAATCACCTGATAACCTTATCAGAGTCCCCTTGTATATAGCTGTTTCGCTCTTACTGCTTTTAGGATTCTCTCCTTGTCTTTGAAATTTGTCATTTTAATTATGCTGTGTCTTGGAGTGGGACTGTTTGGGTTCATCTTCATTGGGACCCTCTGTATTTCCTAAACTTTTGTGACTTTTTCTCTCCTCAAGTTAGGGTAATTTCCTGTCATTACTTTTTCGAACAGGTTTTCTAACCCTCATTTCTTTCCTTTTCCTTCTGGTATCCCTATGATATGAATATTATTGCATTTCATGTTGTCCTGTGGCTCTCTTAAAACCTCTTCATTTTTATCAGTCTTTTTTCATTTTGTTGCACTATCTGCAAACATTTTTCTATGTTGACCTCCAGCTTGCTGATACAATCCTCTTCTTCCTCCAGCCTATTTTTGATTCCTTTTACTGTGTTCTTCAATTCAGAAATTGTATTCTTCATTTCCTACTGGCTCTTATGGATAGTTTTTATGTCCTTTTTAATGCTGATGTAGTTCTCAGTAAGTTCCTTGTAGCTTCCCTGGGGTTCTTTGTAGTTCCCTTGAAGTTATTTGTAGTTTTTTTTGAGCTTGCTGAGCTCATTAAGCTTCTCTATAATCATTATTTTAAATTCCATGTCTGATTGTGTGCTTCCTCTATTTCATTTAGCACTCTTGCTGAATATTCTGCATTTCCTCTCAATGGGAGTGTGTTTCTTTGTCTTCCCATTTCAGTTGGCTCTTCTTATCTGTTTCTGCTTCTTGTATTAGTCTGCTTTGACTTCCTGTCTTTATGGTGTGACTTTCTATGGTGTAGAGGTGTACTTTCTTTACTTCCTGGATCTACCCCTGGTGATATCAGCTCGTATTCCAGTAGAGGCCTAGTCAGCCTGTTGGAGACTATCAGAGACCCACTATCTTTATCTATCTCCTTGGGCTGTTAATCTAATCAGTATGTGATCAGAGATCAGGCTTAAGCACTGCTGAGCTGTGGGTGGGGTGATGGCTTCCTCTCAGGCTATTAGCATTTGGGGAAGAGTTGTCTGCCTTTGGTATGGGGGATGGGTCAGCACTGGGACCTCATGGGCTGCTCCCCTACTTCTGTCCTCAAAACCACCACCCAAACTCTCCTTCAGCATTTTTAGTCCATCCTACCTTTCCTCTGTTGGAGACCAGGGTAAGTGGGTGTCAATGTATTTTTATGTGTGGTCCCTTTATGAACTTTAGCTGTCTTTCAAGCCAGCTAAACCTGGCAGCTTTTTGCTTTTCACAGCTGGATGTTGTTTTACTCTCAGCTTTGTTGCTGTAGGCTGGGGAGTCTAGCTGGGGTGTTAGAACCCACCATTTTCAGGTGTAATCCCTTGTTATTGAGATGTTTCTCCATCTCTTCAGTTGTTACCTATGGGAGCCCAGCCAACTCTCTCACATCTCTGCACTTCCTACCAGTCATGTTGTAGTGAAGTGGCTTCTTCTGTTCTGTCCTTTGTTATAAGGCTTCTCTCCAGCTGGTGTTCTGTTGGCTATTCTGGATGATTTTTCCCCAATTAAGTTGTAATTCCAGATTAGTCCTGGGAGGAGACTGGTGTAGCTCCACTTATTCCTTCACCATCTTGGTTCTGTTGTATTCCTCTTTTTCTCATGGTGGGGTCTCTGTTGGCCTGGCCTGAATTTCTCATTCTTTAGAAGTTTCTTGAAAGCAAATTTGCTAGATTCTCTGTGGCTTCAGCCTTTAACAAAGTGTATCATGCTTTTATAACTTCAGGGAAGAGGGGCGATGTCACTGGGGAAAAAGGGATTGGAATGAGCTCCTTAAAGAAGCACTTATTTTGGCCCCACTTCTTGTTCTGACTGCTGGTGATTTGAACAGACTGACTCTTGCTTTCACCCATGTCTTCTGATGTATGTCCATCATGGGTTCAATAATTGCCACATGGGAACTTTTTGTAAAGGGACCACTTTTGGATACCCAGCTCCAGGAAAGATTTGTCCCCATTGCTACTCTGTTCCCCACTATACTGTAGATCTGGTTTGATGCGAAGAGAATTACACAAGCTCCTACCCCAGGATCTGGATGCTGGAGGAACTTCTTTATTTGGGTACAGAGACACTGTCACCCCAGCTGTAATAGTGGTGCTTTCCCCCTGAAGGCTAAGCTCAGAGTCTCAGAAGAAAATGATACATCATTCTTGCCAGGAGGATGTAGCAACAGAGCCTGAGAGATGGGTAAAGCCACTTCCTCAAAACTTCTGATGAGCCTTCACAAAGCATCACTTTCCCACAGCTATATGTGGGTCTCTCCAAGTTGGCCTCATGGAAAATGAAACAGATAAAGGTTAGGCAAAGGCAGGACTCAGGGTGAGGGAAGAGTTTCTAACAGGTTGCCTTATTCAGAGATGGTGTGGTTTCAAGAAATAGAAAGTTACTTCAATAAACTCAAGCAAAAAGGGTGTTAATTACCAAGATGCAGAAGCACCAACTCCCAGGACATAAAATAAATCTGGCTGCATAGGCAAACCCTAAGAACCCAGGCTTGTCTGTCTTTCCATCTTCTACTCTTCCTAAAACAACATAGCCTTTATATCTGCTTAACTTTTTGTATCTTCTTCATTTCCTCCTCTCTTTGAAATTAGCTTTTCGTATTTATTTATCATCCCTTGATTAAATATGGGCATTGCAGGTTCACATTGCTTCCTGATTCAGGGACCATAGAGACTGACTGGCATCTTAGTATCTCACATCCAGACTGCACAAGGAAGATTTCCCTGCTTGAATCTCAGTGTTTTCCCTGGTCCAGTTGTCTGAGGCCAGGTGCATTAGCTTATCTCACACAAACATAGCTGATGGGCCTGACCTGAGAGCAGACAGCCCCAAAGGCTACTAAGATAGTGGCTTAAGATAGAGGGGGCTTCTAGGAGGAATTCCTTCCCATTTCCCAGTGAGTTATAGTATTTAGAACTACTCTATTCCAAGGAGGTTGTGCACTCGGAAGGGAGATAAAAGAGAGGTCAGGAGGTCCTAAACTTTTCCATTATCTGAGGCTTGGGGGCTGGGCTAGCACAAGATTCTCAAACATTTACAGTAGAACCCTTTCTTTAAATACAGCTCCACATAAATATCCAATATATAGAGATTAAAGGCAAATACAATCTTGTTGATGTTTTAACTCTCCAATTCTGTGATTCCTTCCTCCTCAGGCCATCAAATGAACTCAATGACAACCCACGGGGTCACCAAGGGCAAAGTTTTGTAACTCTCTGGGGCATGTATCCTCTAATATCTCTTTCAGTGTAAAGTACATGGGATCCTACCTAACTCAAGCCAAACCTACCTACCTAACATCTATTATCTGTCTATCTATCATCATTTATCTAATCATCTATCAACTTACCTATTGCTTATTTTGTTTTTGTCTCTCCATCTACCTATCATCTAGCTAGTTACAGCTTTTTGTTTTTTACTAATGGGCATGCTATATGAGTAATAATATCTGAATGTACAGTCTACTTCATTCATCAATCAACACTAATTTGTTGAGCAACTTGTTACATCCCACATCCAAAGACATGAGAAAAATGATTAAACAGTCTCTGCCCTTAGAGGTTCAAATCTTATGGAATACAAACACAGGCATATCACAGTTGGGCACACGTACCTAATTACCTTCAGGACTCATGCACCCATATGAAGATATATATTCTAAAAGATATGCACATCAACCATGTTTGCCCAGAGACCCAACTCTATACACACAGATCCTCACCTAAACCCACTAGCCTAATCATTTATATATATTTATTACCATGAATAACTGAGTAACAGTCCATGTTTTTAACATGACCTGTACACCAGGCACTATTCTAAGTATGTACTATAGCATTCTAGCCTCACATTAGGTATTGAAGGTAGGTACTATTATTTCTCAGTTTAGAAATCAGTAACCCAAAGTTTAAAGACATTAATTACTCACCCAAGGGCTTTAGTTTTTAAATGATGGATTCAGGGTTTAAGCTTGAGCAGCCTGAATTAGGAGCATATACTTTTAACTGGACACTATAATCTACCTCTATCCATACACACCACATAGACATTCATACATTCACAAATGTACCACCATACATATATGCAACCACTAATATGCAGGCACATGGGAACATATACAAATGCACTGACACACATGAACAGACAATGCATTCATTTGTCAACACAGAGGACCTCACATATGCATAGGCATTGACATTCATGGACACACAGATGCTAATATATGCACACTGACTTAAGCATATGCACATTAGTACAGAAAAGAACACAGGGACATTCACGTCCTATGACACACACTCACACTACACACACTTGTGGATACATAACTGTGTGTATACATACCTATTAGACACAGAACCTGAATTTAGTTCCCCAAAGCCAGAACTCCAGCTATGTTTCCTCTCCCATTTGCTGTCTGCGTCTCCATCTCCTATTTCTTCCCATTGTATACTAGGACAGGAAGTCCACACTAGGGGATATAGTGAAAATGGACTCTGGACCCAGAGTCTGGAAGTTATAGTGTAGAAGGACGATGGAGATATGAGAAGGAACCTGGCTCCCATTCAGGAAAACTAACATCTATGTCCTGAGGGATCATCTAGAATCCATGTGTGGAGATTACAAAGGGTAGGGCAGCTCTGCTTAGCTGCTTGGAAAGCAGACAATGAGAGTGAAACAGTGTAAGACTGAGACAGATACTGCAGCATTATGCAGAGACAGGAGAACTCAGCCCAGCCTGCAGAAGAGGAAAGGATTTTATCCCAGGGAGTTTAGTCTCTTCATTTTCCAGATGGAAAAAGAGATGTGAAGTGCTTATTCTTAATACTATAGGTAATCCTGTAAAATGTGTTGTAACAAGATTACTCATAGAATTAAGTAATCAGGGGGACAGGGAGAAAGGTGGTTTCCTGAAAACTGGTCACCTGAAGGAAATTTAAAATGGGAACCTCAAAGGAGAAATGCCAGCCAATCTAGACTATTTCATAATTTCTCCTCATGTCCTCCTTTTTCTCTTATGAAGGGCTAGATGTCATCTGTTCATATTCCTCATCACAGTAAATTCTCCCATGTAAAACTCTAAATCCACCCAAGTCCTTTGACCCCATTAACTCTGATATTTTCTAAGCTACTGTTCTCTCTTGCCTGGACTCCGATAATATAGCTTTCCAAATTGTCTTTTTCCACTTTCACCCTTCTCCATTGCTTCTTCACTGTACAGCTAGTGAGCATTTAAAGCAAACTCACTTCTCTCTTTAAATCCCTCCAGCAGCCTCTTATCTTTCTGTGGAATGAGGTCTCCTTGCCAACTGATGGACAATGTTCTCCTCCAGCTGAGCCCTGCTTGTTCCTTTATTCTCACATGTATCCCCTTCATACTGTTGTACCTCCGTCCTTGAGTTCACCTAAAAAAGAATTCAGAGCCAAGAAATCTGGCACAGGAAGTGTATTTAGAAAGTCACAATGGTAGAAGTGAGTCAGCTGGGCTGCATGGACTCAGGAAACAAGTTGCATGTGTAAAAGAAGAGCCTTTGGAGCTTAAAAGAATGAAAGCAAAATAAATAAGTAAATAAATAAATCAGTAAATAAAAAAGAAGAAAGCAAGAAAGCAAGCAAGCAAGCAAAAATGACATGATTGAGGGAAGAGGGGGAAAGGCATGGGTGACAGAGGGTGAGGGAGACAGAGCTGAGTCCTTCATCTTAATGACTTTAAAAGGCGATTTTTAGGGCCAGTCTCAGGGGAGGATCTCAAGAGAATGTTCCTTAGCTCTCCATGTGTGTCATTTCAGGGTCATGATCTCTACTGATTGGTTGGTGCTAGGGTAGGTGGGTCATTAGTCATTGTAGCTGGTCCTGATGTTAGCCACAGCATTGTTCCATCTTATTTTGTTGCTTTTCTGGGCCTAGAGCTAAAACACAACAGAGACCTAAATGTCATCTATAGTTTGACCAAAACTCTTTTTCTTGGGTCAACATACCCATGGCTTTGATCTTATGAGTATTTGGCATGGGTCAGAACCTCATAGTCCTAAGGGCTTAATGTTGACAAGAGTGGTTGTGCAAGGGCTTGTATACGAGTCATACAAGGCTATTCTCTGACTACCTGTTCCTGCTCTACTGGGGTCTACACTGCATGACTAATAATATGAAAGGTCAGAGGGTCTAAACTGTATGACTAGAGACATGCTAGGGAAGGAAACGTTACCCTGGGGGTGAGGTGGTTGTCTATAATACTTGTTTTCCCAGTTTTGCCTGTTCCTAGGCACCTGGGACTTTCCACTCTGGTGACATTTCATACCTGGTCTACCATTCCTACTCTGCTCATGCCTGTCTTCTTTTTTTTTCCCAATGTATGGTTGCCACGGACCTGGCTGGAGACCTGGCTTGCAGCCTGTTATGTGCCCTGGCTGGGAATCGAACCAGCAACCTTTGGGTTTGCAAGCCGGCACCTTATCCACTGTGCCACCAGCCAGGGCTTCATGCCTGTCTTAGTTCCCACTCTATCAATATCTCACATTGTGGCTGCTCCAAATTTCCCACAGTTCCATGACCAGTTCCACTTCACCATGTACTGCCTTTGCCTGTGCTATTCTTGTCACCTGAAGGTCCCTTCCCCTTGGAGATGCTGACTCTAATCAGCTTTAGAATAATTTCTCCTATGAAGCCATTCTGACCCTCCACCTCCCCAATCTGGAGCTGATCATGTTTTTTTCTATTACCGCTTCTCCACAGAACTTTATTGTTATATGTATCACCTGAATCTGTAATGATATGTTTTTACATCTATTCCCCTCCCCACTCTAGACTGGTAGGTTTTTGAAGACAAGGGTTTTGCCCTGTTTAAAGCTTACTGGCTGAATAAATGAAGATGTGAGCTGCATTCTTCTTTATTCCTTTACTTTCTAAATTGTCATAGTGTTGTTTATTACGAGGGAAAGTAACAACTGCTATCGGAAATAAAGATGTTCTCACTTGGATAATTATGTGAAAGCGCTAAGTAAGAATGTAAAACAGGAATTCTAGGCTCTATCCCATATGCTCACTCCCACCCCAATGTCAGCAGATCTTACAGCGGGTTGTTTTCTTTGCCCCTTAGTTCCCATCTCCTGTGACTCTGAGGGAGGTTGATTAGAAATTTGAGTGCTTTTTTCTCCTCCTTTACTCATTAAGAAAGGATGTGATGCAATGGATAGCGTGGTTATTGGTGGAGAGAAAACAGGCCTAAAGAATAATTACTAGTTAACAGGTGGAGGGAAGGGAGACAAAAACCAAACCTGCAACAAGCTTGGGAGGCTAAATGTATTTGTTACTGGAGGAAAACCTGTCTGAAAATAGGTCCCTCCACAGTGTCATGGAAGAAGAACTTCAGGGGCACACATTTAGGAAATTAAGTGATAGGTGGCAAGATTTATTAGAGCACCCTTGAAAAGGCTACAGCACTTGTCAAGGCACTCCTCTGGCACTCAGCTGGCAGATCAAGTTCATTGCCATCATGTACACTATGCCCAGTGTTTTATCCACACCCAGGTGGTTCAGCTCTGTCTTGCTGCAGAAGTCCAGTCTTTGGGGCCGAAGGTCTGCACTTGTCCCACCAAGGTTGGGCGGAGGGTGAGCTTCCATGACATTACAACAGTATCTAAGGCTCTAGTAGTCCAGCTCAGTCTTTGCTCCTGTGGTCCAAAATCAGTGCTGCACTTAGGCCCAGGTGATTGCATTTATTAAGCTTTTCTATATTTCCTTGGGCTTGGGAGAGGCCGGCTTTCTTTTAAGCTACCCAATCCCCCTCCCCCTCCCCTTCCTGGATCTTATGAGGACTATGCTGTGCCTCTCCCCATCCAAGTCCTTTCCTAGGTTTACCTCCTTCCCTTTATGGCCACTATTTTAGCTTCTACTGCACATGTGTCAGCAGAGGAACTTCTTCCTTTCTGGCTTTACCTCCCATCCAGAGCATCTGCAAAGTTGCCATTTTCCATTTAATCAGGCTTAACCAGTTTTCTCTCTTTTGTTTACTACCTAACAATTCTCTGCTTCCTCAAGCCTACTGTTGATTCCTTCTACTGTGTTCTTCACATGAAAATTGTATTCTTCATTTCCTCATGGCTCTCTTTTGTAATTTAATTTTTATTATTGTTATATTTCATTTTTCCCCTTCTGCTCCCTCCTTCCACACCCTCTGAATCCCCGCCCCCCCAGTCAATCCCACATGTCTGTGTCCATGAGTCATCCATGCTAGTTCTTTGACTAAACTGTTCCTCTTTTTTGCTTCCTTCTCCCCTCTCCCCCACTCCTCTGCACACTGAAAGTGTGTTCCTTGTATTCATGTCTCTGGTTCTGATTTCTTTGCTTGTTTGTTTGTTCATTCATTTTTCTCCTGTATTAAGTGAGAACATGTGGTATTTAATTTTTGCTGCCTGGCTTATCTCACTAAACATGATTCTCTCCAGGTCCAACCATGCTATTGTAAATGGTAGGAGTTCTCTCTTTCATTCTGCTGCATAGAACTCCGTTGTGTAAATGTACCACAGTTTTTTGATCCATTCATCCACTGAAGGGCACTTAGGTTGTTTCCAGCACTTGGCTATTATAAGTAGTGCTGCTGTGAACATAGGGATGCATAGGTTTTTCTGAATTGGCATTTCAGGATTCTTTGGGTATAGTCCTAACAGTGGAATCACTGGGACATAAGGCAGTTTTATTCTTAGTTTTTTGAGGAAATTCCATAATGTCTTCCATAGTGGCCGCACCAGTCTGCATTCCAACCAGCTATGCACCAGGGTTCCCTTTTCTCCAATTCTCACCAGCACTTGTTGTTTGTTGATTTGTTGATGATGGCCATTCTGACAGGTGTGAGGTGGTATCTTGTTGTGGTTTTAATTTGCATCTCTCTGATGGTTATTGATGTTGAACATTTTTTCATGTGCCTATGGGCCCTTTGTATATCTTCCTTGGAGAAGTGTCTGTTCAGGTCCTTTGTCCATTTCTAATTGTGTTGTTTGCCTCCCTGGTGTTGAGTCATATTAGTTCATTCTACAGTTTGGAGATCAAACCCTTGTCTGAAGAGTCATTGGCAAATATGTTTTTCCATATGGTTGGTTCCCTTTTTATTTTATTGATGTTTTCTTTGGCTGAGCAGAAATTTTTCAGTTTGATGTAGTCCCATTTATTTATTTGTTCCTTTATTTCTCTTGCCTTGGGAAATATTTCAGTAAAAATTTTGCTGTGTGGAATATCTGCAATTTCTTTTATTCACCTATGTTTTCCTCTAGGACTTTTATGGTGGCACTGCTTATGTTTAAGTCTTTTATCCATATTGAGTTTATTCTGGTGTAAGTTGGTGGTCTAGTTTCATTTTTTTGCATGTGCCTGTCCAGTTCTCCCAAGACCACCTGTTGGAAAGACAAATATCATATGATCTCACCCATTACAGGACAATAATGAACAAAACAAACAACAAGCAAAACAGAACCAAATATATGAATACAGTGAATAGGCCTTCAGTTGCCAGGGGAAAAGGGAGTGGGGGGAGGGGGAAGGAAGAGGCAAAGAAGGGGAGCAGTTTAGACAAGAACCTAGTATGGAAGAACCATGGCCATAGACAACAAGTGGGATTGACTTTGTGGGGGAGTGGGTGGGTGGGGAAGGGACAGAGGGGAATAAAAAGGGGATGAATATAATATAACAACAATAAGATTAAATTAAAAAAAAAAAGACTATTTGCACTCCATTATATGTTCCTTCCCCTTTTGTGTAATATTATTTGCCCATAAAGTCCTGGCTTTATTTCTGGGCTCTCTATTCTGTTCTATTGAACTGTTGGTCTGTTCTTGTGCCAATACCAGACTGTTTTGATTACTATGGCATTGTAATATAGCTTGATATCTGGTATTGCGGTTTCTCCTACTTCGTTCTTTTTTCTCAAGGTTGCTGTGGCTATTCAGGGTAATTTTTGACTCCATATGAATTTTTTAAGTGTTAGTTCTAATTCTGTGAAATACAATGTTGGTATTTTAATAGGGATTGCATTGAATCTGTAGATGGCTTTGAGTAGTATGGACATTTTAATGATGTTAATTCTTCCCAACCATGAACGTGGTATATGTTTCCATTTATTTGTATCTTCCTTAATTTCTTTCTTCAGTGTTCTGTTGCTTCCTAAGTCCTTTACCTCCTCTGTTGAATTTATTCCTAAGTACTTTATTTTTCTTGTTGCTCTGGTAAATTGGATTTGATTTCTAGCTTCTATCTCTGATGTTTCATTATTGGTATACAAAATGCTTTTGATTTCTGAATATTGATGTTATATCCAGCTATTTTACTAAATTTGCTAATTAGGTTGAGTAGATTTTTAGTGGAGTGTATGGAGTTTTGTACGTACACTATCATATCATCTGCAAATAATGACAGTTTGACTTCCTCCTTTCCAATTTGGATACCTTTAATTCCTTTTCCTTCTCTGATAGCTATGGCTAGAACTTCCAAGACAATGTTGAATAGAAGTGGAGAAAGTGGACAGCGTTGTCTTGTTCCTGATTTTATGGGAAAAGCTTTCAGTTTTTGTCCATTAAGTATGATGTGGGCTTCAGCTTTCTCATATATGGCCTTTATGATGTTGAGGTATGCTCCCTCTATTCCCATTTTGCTGAGGGATTTTTATCATAAATGGTTACTGTACTTTATCAAATGCTTTTTCAGCATCTATTGATATGATCATATGGTTTTTATCTTTCAATTTGTTGATGTGGTGTATTACATTTATTGATTTACCAGTGTTGTACTATCCTTGCATCCCTGGGATGAAGCCCACTTGATAATGGTGTATGATCTTTGTAATATACTGTTGAATCTGGTTTGCCAATATTTTGTTGAGAATTTTAGCATCTATGTTCATCAGAGATATTGGCCTGTGGCTTTCTTTCTTAGTTGTGTCTTGCTCTGGTTTTGGGATTAGAATAATATTGACCTCATAGAAAGAGTTTGGGAGTCTTCCCTTTTTCTGTATTTTTTGGTATAGGTTGAGAAGGACAAGAGTTAGTTCTTCTTTAAATGTTTGGTAAAATTCACCTCTGTAGCTATCTGGTCTGGTGATTTTGTGCTTTGGGAAATTTTGGATTACTTCTCTAATTTCACTAGTTGTGATTGGCCTATTGAGGCTTTCTGCTTCTTCTCGGTTCAGTTTTGGTAGATTATACATTTCCAGAAATGTATCCATTTCATTCAGGTTGCCATATAGTTGTTTGTAGTAATTTCTTACAAACTTTTGTATTTCTGAGGTATGAGTTGTGATTTCTCCTCTGTCAGTTCTGATTCTGTTTATTTGGGTCCTCTTTCTCTTTTTCTTGATGAGTCTGGGTAAGGGCTTGTCAATTTTGTTTACTTTTTCAAAGAACTAGCTCCTGGAACTGTTGCTTCTTCAAATTGTAGTTTGAATCTCTGAGTTATTTAGTTCTTCTCTGATCTTGATGATTTCCTTTCTTCTACTTACTCTGGGCTTTGTTTATTGTTGCTCCTCTAGTTCTTGCCACTTTTGTGGTTAACTTGTTTGTGGAAGCTTTTTCTGACCTTTTCAGGGAGCCCTGAATTGCTATGAATGTCCCTCTGAACACTGCTATTGCTGTATCCCATAGGTTTTGGGCTGTTGTGTGTTCATTGTCATTTGTTTCCAGGAACTTTTTGATTTCATCTTTGATCTCATTGTTCACCCATTCATTACTTAAAAGCATGTTATTCAGTCTCCAGGAGTTAGAGGGTTTTTGGTTTTTTCCCTTGAGGTTGGTTTCTAGTTTCAAGCCATTGTGATCTGAGAAGATGCTTTGCATGATTTCAATTTTCCTGTACTTTTGGAGGCTTCTCTTGTGACCTACCATGTGGTGTACCTTAGAGAATGATCCATGTGCATTTGAAAAGAATGTATGTTTTGCTTCTTTGGGGTAAAAGACTCTGTATACATCAATTAGGTCCATTTCCTCTAGAGTGTTGTTCAATGCCACCACATCTCTCGGGATTTTTGTTTGGAAGATCTGTCCATTGTTGATAGTGGGATATTAAAATTCCCTACTATTAGTGTGTTACTGTCTATATCTTTCTTAAAGTCCTCCAAGATTTTTCTTATATATTTTGGAGCTCCTGCTTTGGGTGCATATATGTTTACCAGAGTTATTTCTTCTTGATGGATTGTTCCCTTAAGTATTACATAATGTCCTTCTTTGTCCATTTTTATGGCCTTCATTTTAAAATCTATTTTGTCTGAAATAAGTATTGCTACTCCAGCTTTTTTTTTCATGTCCATTTGCTTAATATATATTTTTCTATCCCTTCCCTCACAATCTGTCAATCTTTTGTTCTGAGGTGGGTCTCTTGAAGACAGCATATATGTGGGTCATGTTGTCTTATTCATTTGACTTCCCTATGTCTTTTGATTGGTACATTTAATCCATTTACATTTAAGGTTATTATTGATTGATACTTATTCATTGCCATTTTCTTTCTTTATGTCTGTATTCCTCATTGACTTTCTCTGTTTCTTCATTTTATTTATTTATTTTTATAGCAGACCCTTTAGCATTTCTTGCAATGCTGGTTTGGTAGAGATGTATTCTTTTAGTCTTTTTTTTTTTTTTTTTCCCCTGGGAAACTCCTTATTTCTCCTTCTATGTTGAATGAGAGCCTTGCTGGGTAGAGTATTGTTAGTTGCAGGCCTTTGTTTACCATTACTTGAAATACTTTTTGCCATTCCCTTTTGGCTTGAATTGTTTCTGTTGAATAATCATTTGATAGCTTTATTGGAGCCCCTTTATATGTTATTTGTTGTTTGTCTCTTGATGCTTTTAGGATTCTCTCTTTGACTATTAAAATTTGCCATTTTAATAGTAATGTGCCTTGGTGTTGGTCTGTTTGGGTTGATCTTCATTGGGATCCTCTATGCTTCCTGAACTTGATTAATGTTTTCACTCATCATGTTAGGGAAATTTTCTATCATGACTGTTTTGAACAGGTTTTCCATTCCTTGTTTCTCTTCTCCTTCTTGTATCCCTATGATACAGAAGTTGTTATGTTTCATGTTGTCCTGCAGCTCTCTTAAAACCTCTTCAATCTTGTTCAGCCTTTTTTTATTCTCTTGTACTGCCTTGGAGTATTTGTCTACATTATTCTCCAACTCACTGATCTGATCCTCTGCTTCCTCTAGCCTACTGTTGATTCCTTCTACTGTATTCTTCAATTCAGAAAATGCATTCTTCATTTCCTCCTGGCGCTTATTGGTAGTTTCTATGTCCTTTTTCATGCTGTTGTAGCTCTCAGTAAGTTCCTTGTAACTTCCCTGGAGTTCTTTGTAGTTCTCCTGGAGTTGTTTCTAGTTTTTTTTTTTGATGTGACTGAGCTTATTGAGCTTGTCTATCTTCATTCTTGCAGTGCAGGTTTGTTGGAGGTGTATTCTTTTAGCCTTTTTTTTTTTTTTTTTTGTCTGGAAAATTCCTTATTTCACTTTCCATTTTGAATGAGAGCCTTTCTGGGTAGAGTATTCTTGATTGCAGGCCTTTGTCTTTCATTACTTGGGGTATTTTTTTGCCATTCCCTTCTGGTTTGTATTGTTTCAGTTAAGAAATAATTTGATAACCTTATTGGAGCTCCCTTATATGTTATTTGCTGTTTCTCTCTTGATGCTTTTAAGATTCTTTCTTTGTCTTTGAAGTTTGCCATTTTAATTATGATGTGTCTTGGAGTAGGCCTTTTTTGGTTCATCTTCATTGGGACTGTCTGTGCTTCTTGAACTTGAATGACTCTTTCACTCATCATTTTGGGGAAGTTTTCTATCATTACATTTTCAAACAGATTTTCTATTCTTTGCTTCTCTTTTCCTTTTTGGTATCACTATGATATGGATATTTTTGTGTCTCATGTTGTCCTGTATCTCTTAAAACCTCTTCATTCTTTTTCAGTCTTTTTTCATTTTGTGCAATATCTGTTTATTTTATTATTATTATTATTATTATTATTTGCCCTATTTTCCTCCAATTTGCTGATCTGGTACTCTGCTTCTTCTAATGTGCTTTGAATTCCTTCTATTGTGTTCTTTGGTTCTGAGATTGTGTTCTTCATTTCCTCTTGGTTCTTTCTGATGGTTTCCATGTCCTTTTTAATGCTGGTGTAATTTTCAGTAAGTTCCTTGTAGTTGCCCTGGAGTTCTTTATAGTTTTTGTTGAGCTTGTTGAGTTTTCTTGTAATAATTTCTTTGAATTCCATGCCTGATAGCTTGCTTATTTCTATTTCATTTCTCAGACTGTCTGGTGATTCCTCTTTTCCTTTTGGTGATGGATTATTTCCTTTTCTCCCCATGTTGGTTGTCTGTTGTTGCTTTTTTTGGTTTGTTTCTTAGATTAGTCAGCATTGAATACCTGTTTTGTTGAGTGCCCTTTTGTGTTAGGAGATTTGTGGGGTTCAGTCGTGCAGTCTCCTAGATTTCCTCAACTTGTTGATGTTGGGGTGCACTTTATGTCATTAATTTGGGCTATCTGGATGTATTTTGGATTTGTTTTATGTGTTGCTCCTTTCACTCCAGTTGGCTCATTGAGAGACATTACTGCTATCACATCTGTTGTACTGTTATTGGGCTCCTACTAAAACAGAACCACCAGTTCAGGCAAAATAACCACACCTTCAAAAATATCTTACTCCCTTAATCCCACTTTTGACTGCATATGAACCTAGCTAAATGCTCACACCCTCCAAGGTAACCCTCTCCCTTAATCACACCCTCAGCTGCAAATGAGCCAGTCTTTTTTGTGTGTGTGGTTAAACCATTATAAGATTTAATTTTTAAGTTATTAATCACATACATTTAGTTGAATTGACTTTTTATTTATGACTTGTCTAAGTGACAGTAAACATATTCATTCTCATTATAAACTAATTTAAAAAGGCAATTTTCCAATTAATAAATATACACTCATGTAAACTGTGTTCCTGGGATAAAATAATTGTAATAGACAACTTTGGGAAGAAAACAAAGGTATTTATTAGTTTTTAATTAGGCAAGACCTAATTAAAAATCCGATGGGCTAAACTGGAAAAATTGACCAGCACAAATCCCCCCACAAGAGTAATTTGTTACTGATGGTGAGAAATAACTAGAACAAAAGTTGTGAGATTCATTGTGAAAGCCCTCAGGGTAAAATTAATTTCTTTTTATAACACAGTTTAAAGGCACACAAAAGGAAATTGCTTCTGCCAGATGGGTTAGGAAGAGCATTATGAAAAAACAAAAACAAAAACAAAAAAAAACAAGCATCTCTTTTCTGCTTACAAATACCTGAATTAAGATAGTACCAGCTTGTCTAGTTAATGGAATAAAATATTAATGGCTGTATAAGTTTTAAGATTTTGTCCTTCTTTTTAAATGGTTTTGTACACAGAACAAAGTATTTGAAGCAATATATTAAGCCTGGTACTTACTATGTCAGCACATTTTATTTGAATTATCACTACAGGTGGAATAGGAAGAACACAATGGGTAAATCATTGGATTCTGAGTCAGGGAACCACTGTGTGTCTTTTCTTCTTTGGGCTCAACCACTGAGTGAAGGAAAGTAGGCAAAAGCTCTCCAAGGGATAGTTCATTCATTAGTAACCTGAGATAAGGATTCCATGAGGAAGTACATGAAATAATGAAGGCAAATATTTAAAAAAACAAATAATTATAAAACACATGCATATATACTTTGATTTTATGGCCTTTTATCTGGAAATAATTTTGAAACTATCTTCAATGTTGTCCTGTATCCTGTAAACTGTTCACAGATGCTAGCTTTCTTCTTGCCACAATCGCATGCATTTTATGCATGACATTTCAAGTTGAATCATTGAAGATGCATCTGATGGTGATCTCTCTCTGCTCTGAGCACCTATAAGAGTTGTTTAGGGTTTATTATATGCCACCATTTATCTTCATATTTGCATGTCCTCCCCATGAAGCTGTAACATAAGCACTAGGATATTACTGCTTCTACTAATAGCTAACACTTATTGTTTACTATATGCCAGGTATTGACTGGGCTAAGCATCATAAAAGACTATCAAATTTAACAAAAAGCAAAACATGCATCACAGATTTTTAGTGGGGTCACAGCATACATCTGGTATGTAATGTGAATTAACATTTCACACTCAGTAGCTCCCACTCTCCAAAACATGAGACTAAAAAGCTATAGAATTAAAATTTACGTAGTGTGAACATTTGTCCTATTATATCATTTGATGAGTTTGCACCCTAGATTAAGAGGAGATGGGAAAGAGGATGGTGCTCACTCCTCAGCTGGAGCCATGTATTCATCTCCTATGTGAGCATCTAGCTGTGGAAAGTGTAATTACAATGTCTACAGACAGATCTATTTTGTACATTGTGGACCTGAACTTAGGCTATGTAATGTATCTAATACTAAACTGAGGAAAGTGTCAAGGCTAGAGGGAAAACTGGCTCTACCAGGCATCTTCAAAGAGGATGCATTAGTTTCCAATGTGGACCCTTTCAAGACATCTTCAAGACTCATTGGACTTTGCAGGTTTTGTCACAGCACTCAGAGTCATCAGTGAAATGGGAAGAGAGGGCATCAGCTGAAAGTGAAGAGAGAAAGAGCCTCTGAAAGTGTCAGCAGAAAGGGAGGGAAATCTAGAATGCTTAGTGATGTTGCAGAATGGGAGAGTGAATGAATTAGGGAAATGTGGTAGATTTGTCCAGCAATGGTAAGGGTCTTCTATGAATTTATGTTTTTAAATTTAAAGTGTGACAAATTAGCATGATTCTGCTTTTTCTCCCAACACATTTAGCTGCTCAAGTACAGAGGGAAAAACAGGTAGGGGGTTGTGATTAAGAGGAGGATGGAGGGAGGGAGGGAGGGAGTGGGGGGAGAGAGAGAGAGAGAGAGAGAGAGAGAGAGAAAGAGAGAGAGAGAGAAAGAGAGAGAGAGAGAGGTGGTGGTTATTTTAATGCTCCATATGGGCTCTCAGCTGGGTAAGAAGAAAGTGAGGACATGGTTTGGGGAGTGAACAATGAAAAAAATGGTAGGGTCAATATACTGAAAATTCTAATGTGGACAAATAACCTTGGGAGAGTAGTGAAAGAGATATGCTAAAAAGGTAAGAAGTGACTGTCCCAGAATGGAATGTTAGAAATTTAAAAAATTCTGAGTTGCCCATGGGAATGGATGATTGAAATGGAATAGATAATAAATGCCTACTATTATGACTTCAGCTTAAATAGTCCAGCCCCTTCACTCAGAGATGAACTTTAATAAACCATAAACCAACTCTTTCATCAGCTGTCTATTTAAAATCGCCAGCAAAGATTTCAAGTCAATCACTGAACACAACACATTTTTCTAGACCAGTTCTATCTACCATTCTGTTCAGAACCTCTTTGCTCACTGGCATAGAAAACAGATTACAAACAAAACCTGCAGGCCTGATTGAGTCTCTTTGTTATCCCTGGCCAACACCAAAGGCTGATACTGAGTCAGTAAGTATAGGTGTTACTATACCAATTGTCAGAGTAATAAAATACTTGCCTAGAACTTGAAAAAATAATTGCTCTGTAAAGCTCCCCCATACTCACTGGGTTAGCTAAGCAAGACATTCCTGTAAGAACACTACTGACCCTCCCACCCCCATACTCCAGGGAGTGTGAAAATCTAGCCCAGAACGAGCTTCCAAGACCCAATCCTGACATTCTTGATTGTATGCTGTCCATTCTGATTGGCAGGATTCCATACTGTATCAGTTAAATACTTCTAATATCAATTCTGCCAACATTCAAGTATAAAAGATCCATATCTTCTCTACTACCTCATTTCTCCCACCCCAAACAGTTTGTGCTTTTTTCCCCACAGATGCAGTTCTCCTTTTCTGTGTCGCTTACTGCCAGATATTTTCTGTCGTACCTTCAATTCTATTGAGGACATTGAGAGTGTCAGGCAGAAATTTCCTTTGCCATTTTCTACATATTGATGACTTGGAGTGTCACACTAAACAACTTTCCTTCATTTTACAATATTTTATTTGAAACAAATCTCCCTATATATAATTTGGATCTCATGTATTCCTGATTATTTAAGAATGATGTTAAATCAGTAATTTTCTTTCTACCATTTTGTACCTCCTAGCAAATATGCATTCTCCATTTTGCCATGTCAAAATAAAAGACCCTTCCTTTGCCAAACAGTCTATGTTTCCTCATCTTCTCTTTATAGACAAACATTTTGAAAATTAATCTCTTCTCACTGAAGAACTGGCTTCCTCACCTGGAAGTTCCACTTCAACCTGCAGAAAACTGCTTTCTGCCTGTCACCCAGCTGAAACTGCTGTCAAGTCAGTTACCAATAAATTCTTAATTCTCACATCCAATATTTTTCTGTCTTTCTTTCCTTTTCTTGTTTTTAAATTTTGCTCCCCTCTGTCCTTTCCCCCATGCAACCATTTCCCCCAAAGTAAACCCCACCTATTGCCCATGTCCATGTTTCCTTTATAATAGGTTCTTGTCTAAATAGCTCCCCTTCCTTGCCTCTTCCTCCCCTCTCCGCCCCAACCCGCTTCCCACTGACCACTGAAGGTCTGTCTATTCATTGTATTCACGTATCTGGATCTGTTTTGCTTGTTGTTAGTTTTGTTCATTATTGTCCTGTAATGTGTGAGATCATATGGTATTTGTCCTTCACTGACTGGCTGATTTCACTAAGCATAATACTATCCAGTTGCATCCATGTTGTTGCAAAGGGTAGGAGTTCCTTCTCTCTTTCTGCTGTATAGTATTCCATTGTGTAAATGTACCAAAGTTTTTTGATCCAATCATCCACTGATGGGCACTTAGGCTGTTTCCAGCACTTGGCTATTGTAAATAGTGCTGCAATGAACATAGGTGTACATAGGTTCTTATGAATTGGTGTTTCAGGATTCCTTGGGTATAGTCCAAGTAATGGAATCACTGGATCAAAAGGCAGTTCCATTTTTAGTTTTTTAAGGAAACCCCATACTGTTTTCCACAGTGGCTGCACCAGCCTACATTCCCACCAACAGTGTATGAGGGTTCCCTTTGCCCCACATCCTTGCCAACACTTGTTGTTTGTTGATGATTGCCATTCTGACAGGTGTGAGGTGGTATCTTATTGTGGTTTTAATTTGCATCTCTATGATGACTAGTGATGTTGAGCATTCTTTCATATGCCTCTGGGCCCTTTGTATGTCTTCCTCAGTGAGTTGTCTGTTTAGGTGCTTTGCCCATTTTTTAATTGGGCTGTCTGTCTCCCTGGTGTTGAGTCACATTAGTTCTTTATATATTTTGGAGATCAGACCCTTGTCTGAGGTATCATTGGCAATTATGTTTTCCCATACAATTGGTTCCCTTTGAATTTTGCTGATGTTTTCTTTAGCTGGACAGAAACTTTTCAATTTGAAATAGTTCCATTTGTTGTTCGTTCTTTGATTTCCTTTGACCTTGGTAAAGTATCAGTAACCATATTTCTGCATAGGATATCCAAAAGTTTACTACCTATATTTTTTTCCAGGACCTTTATGGTGGCACTGCTTATGTTTAAATCCTTTATCCATCTTGAGTTGATTCTGGTGTATGGTGTAAGTTGTTGGTCTAGTTTTACCTTTTTGCATGTTGCTGAACAGTTCTCTCAACATCATTTGTTGAAGAGACCGTTTTACTCCATTTGATGTTCCTTCCCCCTTTGTCAAATATTAGTGGACCATAGAGCCCTGGGTTAATTTCTGGGCTCTCTATTCTGTTCCATTGATCTATATGTCCATTCTTATGCCAGTACCAGGCTGTTTTAATGACAGTAGCCTTGTAGTATTGTTTGAAGTCCGGTATTGTGATTCCTCCTACCTTGTTCTTCTTTCTCAAGATTGTGGTGGCAATTTGTGGGCATTTTTGGCTCCATATCAATTTTTGAAGTATTTTTTCTATGTCTGTGAAGTCTGTCATTGGTATTTTAATTGGGATTGCATTGAATCTATAGGTTGCTTTGGGTAGTATGGACATTTTAATGATGTTAATTCTTCCTATCCATGAACATGGTATATGCTTCCATTTATTTGTGTCTTCCTTGATTTCTTTCTTCATTGTTCTCTCATTTTCAGATTACAGATCTTTTACCTCCTTAGTTAAATTGATTCCTAGGTACTTTATTTTTCTTGTTGCTATGGTAAATGGGATTTGTTTTTTTGCTTCTATTTCTGTTGTTTCATTATTGGTATACAAAAATGCTTTTGATTTCTGGATATTGACTTTATATACCCAGCTATTTTGCTAAATTTGCTGTTTAGGTTGAGTAAGTTTTTGGTGGACCAATTGGGTTTTGTATGTACACTATCATATCATCTGCAAATAATGAAGTTTGACTTCCTCCTTTCCAATTTGGATACCTTTAATTCCTTTTTGTTCTCTGATGGCTATAGCTAGAACTTCCAAGACAATGTTGAATAGAAGTGGAGAAAGTGGACAGCCTTGTCTCATTCCTGATCTTAGGGGGAAAGCTTTCAGTTTTTGTCCATTAAGTATGATGTTGGCTTCAGGTTTCTCATAGATGGCCTTTATGATGTTGAGATATGCTCCCTCTATTCCCATTTTGCTGAGGGTTTTTATCATAAATGGTTGCTGCACTTTATCAAATGCTTTTTCAGCATCTATTG
>PVIW01010667.1:0-42671 GCA_004026585.1 Noctilio leporinus
AGTAGTGGAATTGCTGGATCAAAAGGCAGTTCCATTTTTAGTTTTTTAAGGAAACCCCATACTGTTTTCCACAGTGGCTGCACCAGCCTGCATTCCCACCAACAGTGTATGAGGGTTCCCTTTGCCCCGCATCCTCGCCAACACTTGTTGTTTGTTGATTTGCTGATGATTGCCATTCTGACAGGTGTGAGGTGGTACCAAGATTAAAATTTTATAGCAGGAATTTTTAAGTCATAATACAGAGCTGTTATTTGTTAAAAAGAAAAAAAAAAAAAAAAGGTTGGTTGTTTGTGGCTGTTGCGGACATCTCAGAGGAAAAATTCCCAGGCTCTGTTTTATTTTTGACAAGTATATAAGAAGAGTAGGTTCTGTTTTGAGTTGCAAGCTCAGGTTCCCACCACAAAGCATTATCACATTTGGAACAGACATATAAAAATATTTCAGGTACTAGTACCAATGTTTTATCAAAAACTCCTAAGCAAAGTTTGAGGATAGATTTCTTCTACTTTCTCTCTCCTTTGCCCAGTTTTTGGAGTTGCCTTGAGACAGCAGTCTGGGGAGGGGCCTAGGTCCTGTGCACAGCTGGGTCAGGTGTCCACAAGGCCAGTGGAGACCATCATGGCTGATACAGCGTTTAATGAAAGACATTCACAGAATGACTAAGGCTGGAGGCATTGTGTAAATCAAATACACAATTCTGTTGATTTCAAATGGGAAACTGAGATATAGGGAGATGAAGGGACCTATTGGGGTTACGTTATCAGCAAGAACTGTGATCCAGAGAGATTGACTCTGTAGCGATTTTCTCAGTCATTTCCCAAAGTCCTTTTCAATTTACTCTTGACTTGCTTCCATTCCATTCTGTTGCAACTGGTCCCTGATCTTGGCCAGGATGCTGTTTTAACTTCAATCCTGCCCTTTGGACATAAGTGACTCAGTGGCATTTCCTTGGCATTTTCTGAGTGGTTTTTGTCTTGGACTTAGAGCCTTTGGAGGTTTTTGCTCCTGGTGACCTTGAGAAGACCCCTTCTTCACCCACGGGCTTTTACTATAACTGCTGCTGCTGACTGCTGCTCCCGCCACCTCCACAATTTGTTGTTATTATTTGGTCAGGGATTGTGCTTGACATTTTCTAAAAGCAAGCTCATGAACTTCATAGAGCAGCTCTTTGAGATGGACAATTTACCGCCTTGAAGATGAGGAAATCAGAACTCGGAAAGGTCACATCATGTTCCCACCAACTTACAGTGGTGAATGTGAGCTCTGATCAAAACCCACAAATGCCCAAATTCCATTCCCTTTCTGTGCCCCCTCTCATCCCAATTTGAACTGCTTAAAGCTCAAATCTTGAGTAACACACCATGGCAAGTTGCACTGCTTAGGGGACCCCAGCGGCCATTAAGCTGCTCTCTAAAGTGTCTTTAATGACGTATGCCTGGTGCTGGCACTTCCCAGCTTTCTGCTCTGAGCACTCTGTGTTCCCTACCCTGCCCTCTGGTATGGTAATGATAACAGATCCACGTCACTCTGTCTATCGTCTGAACAAAAACAGGAACTCCTTTTTGCCGAAACAGTAACTTCCTACTTGAAATTCCAGCTGAAAACAGACCCCCAAATGGCCAGATTATAGAATGCTCTGATCTATGAATATTTGATGGAACACAGTTGATTTCCAAGTTCTTTTTGGCTTTTCAGTTCGGCAGCTCAAGAGACACATTCTTGCTTAGCCATTTCACATTCACTATCATGAAGGCATCATGGTCTGAAGGCATCTGTGGCAGACTTGGTTCCAATAGCCGGAAAAGGGTATCTATTGCCTTGTTAGCTAAATCAGGTTGCCTCTGCCTACTTTTCCATACTTTAGAGTTTAAAGTACTTAGAAGGCTCTCACCTGACAGCCTTATAGGCGACTTCACGGCATGAGTGGAAAAGGAATAAAAGATATTCAATTAAGTGCCTATTATGTGCATAGAAATATGCTAGAAAATTTCATCTATTATTCTGTTATCTATTCATCTCCACAGTAGTTGTAAGACGTATGGAATTTTACTCTCATTTTAGACAGATGTTAAATGGCTTATTCCAAATCACACAATTAGAAATGGGTACAGTTGGCATTTGGCTCTAGGTGAGAGTGACTCTATGTATATGACTAGGCTACCCATGAATATACCAGGGAACTAGGGCCCAGGCATTTGTCATTCTATACATCATTATTCTCACTCTAGGAGTGTTAGACAGAAACCCTGGCTTCACAAACCCTAATAAGGATCTTCACTAATCATTTTTTAAAAGATTTTATTTATTATTTTTAGAGAGAGGGTTAGCGAGAGAGGCAGATAGGGAGAGAGACACATCAATGTATGGTTGCCTTTTACCTGCCGCCAGCCACAGACCTGGCTGGAGACCTGGCTTGCAACCTGGTTATGTGCCATGGCTGGGGAATCAAACCAGCGACTTTTGGGTTCGCAGGCTGGCACCTTATCCACTGTGCTACCAACCAGGGCTTTTCACTAGTCTTTGAAA
The DNA here is from genome assembly GCA_004026585.1 of Noctilio leporinus. Classification (NCBI taxonomy): domain Eukaryota; kingdom Metazoa; phylum Chordata; class Mammalia; order Chiroptera; family Noctilionidae; genus Noctilio; species Noctilio leporinus. The sequence goes on from PVIW01010667.1 coordinate 2,527, forward strand.
TTTTTATCTCTGTTTATTAAAGAATGATGATTTACATTGTAATGCACAGACTGAATGAAAAATCTGTAACTTTCTCTAATTTCCATTTTCCACACTGCACTCAATGACCAGGCAGGTTTAGAATGAAAAATGATTCTCCTTGTTGCAGATACCCCTTGTAGGCATGGGAGGGTGACACCATCTCCTTTGGCAAAGACTCAGTGGATTCTTCCATCTGGTGGTTTGATAAAAAACCAAAGTAATATCTTTTTTGTCTATATGCTGAGTCCCAAGGGAAAGGATTCTGTTGACCAGAGTAGCTCATTCTTCTTTCTCTGGGTTGCTAGCTCCACACCTGAACTTGAAAAGAGAGAGAATTCTATTCCTATCTACTATGTTCTTTCTCTGTTCCTCTTCCCCTCATGCCTCTTCCTGGTTTTATTTCCTATAACAGGTTCTACCCAACTCAGGAACACCTGAGCCTCCCCTCAACCCTAATACAGCCAGCATGCATCAAGTCTTCTTTTAAAATTAAAAAAAAAAAAAAAAAAAAAAAAAAAAGAAAAGAAAGAAAGAAAGAAAGAAATGTATTTATTTAAATACATCCCAAATAAGGTTTCAGAAACCCATTCTGGAATTTCATTGAGAAAAATATGAATTAAAAAAATAAAGCTCAGGTACTGTAATACCATATATCAAAAGGGAATAATCAGATTCTGATTTTAGCTTTGACATATTAAAATTGGAAGTCACCCTGGCTGGTGGCACAGTGGATGGGGCACCAGTCTGTGAACCCAAAGGTTGCTGGTTTGATTCCCAGCCAGGGCACATAACCAGGTTGCAAGCCAGATCTCTAGCCAGGTCCATAGCTGGAGGCAGAAGAAAGGCAACCATACACTGATGTCTATTTCCCTCTCTGCCTCCCTTACTTCCCCTCTCCCTAAAAATAATAAATAAAATCTTTTAAAATAAATGAATAAATAAAAATTGGAAGTCATCACTTCCATGCTCCCAACAATAAAAAAGCTGAACAAACTGAAAATAAATGACTAATTCTCGGACTCATCAGCTTACTTATTTCACAGGGCAAACCACACCCTGAAATCTGTAGGTATAGGTGAGTATAGAAAATTACAGATGCAATCAGCTTATCTGGAGCACAGTCAACAGTAGCCATAAATAAACCTGAATCCTACCTGGTTCTTATGGTAAAGATTCAAGAAAGCCCCTCTCATCTTTCTGGTAGAGTGAGAGGGAAAGTAACCACTTTGAAATATATCCAGAACAAGAACATTTGTGAAGGTCACAGCCTAAGGACATAAGCCCATTTAGAGACAGATTTAATTATAAGGCTACAGAAATTTTTCCCTTGCCCATAATTTACCACCATGTCAACAGGGCTCCGGTATAACAGTGGGGATTGCAGCTGAGAGCGGCAGACATTATTTAAGGAGTCTTTAAGGAAAGCAAAACTCAACAGCAGGGACAAACACAAAATTACCAGAGGAAATTGATGCCTCTAGTACCTACAGAAACCTTAAACACAGATCAACTTCTCTACAGATTAGTGTGCAATATCATTGCCTTAGATTGTTGGATGGCTATAATGAAATTCCTCACAGTTTTAGAGGCTGGGAAGTCCAAGTTCAGAATGCCAGCAAGTTTCATGGTAAATTTCTGGCGAGAGTTCTCTGCCTGGCCTGGGGATGGCTGCCTTGTTACTGTACCTTCATACGTCTTTCCTCTGCACATGAGTGTGTAGGATGGAGAGTATTGAGAGGGAAACAGAGATGAGAAGGTGAGAGAGAATGATATATATATTATACCTGGAAAAAGTCCAGCCATTGTTAATACAACAAGAATGGTTTGCATGATATCTCTGTAACCTGGCAGCCAAGGAGTGTGGATTAGTGAACTGGAATGCATATACGTGAACAATGATGACTTCATTGTACTAGTCAGTGGAGGTGGTAGATGCCATTGAGTGAATATGTATAGTGTGTGGCCATCACATTCAAAATGACCGAATGAGCAGAGCAAGAAATCTGTGTCAGATTTTGCATTCAGCTTGAACATTCCTCCACGGAAACCATTCAGATGATTCAGAAGGCCTCAGCTATGGACCACTGGTGACTGGCAGCTTCATCACAACAACACCCCACTCAGGCATCATGTCTCATACAGAGTTTTTTGGCAAAATATCAAATCACCCAGGTGACAGCTCCCCTAAAGCCCATACTTGGTGCCCTGTGACTTCTGACTTTTCCCCAAATTAGAATCACATTTGAAAGGGAAGAGATTTCAGTCATTAATGAGATTCAGGATAATACAACAGGGCATCTGATGGCAACTAGGAGAACTGTGTGAAGTTCCAAGGTGCCTCCTGTGAAGGATGCTGAAGCATCTTTGTCCTATGTACAATCTTTCTTGTATTTTGTAGCTTCTTTAATAAAGGTCTTTATTTCATATTACATGGATGAATACCTTCTGGACAGACTATCTATGTCTATTTATCTACATGGGCTCTTGTGTTTGCCTCTGTGTCTTAGGTAGAGCTGTTGTACCTGTTATGTTGTAAGGGGTGGAACCTTGAGTATTCATCAGGTGGGGAGACCTGTTTCACCATGTTGTGGCACTTTATGTGTGTGTGGGGGGCAGGTCTGAGAGGGAACAATGCCACTTGCTCAGCACTTGCCCCTTTTCCAGGCACTTGTGCTTTCTCTCTGAGACTGGAGCCTCTCTAGCTGTTGCCCTGGCTGTGGTTCCCAGAGTGGGTGGGTCTGCAGATGTTCTAGTACTGCAGGGGCCTCTAAACAAATGGACTCTGCTGAGAGATTGACAGTTTCTCCCTCTGCCCCAACCTCCACTGGTTTTGACAGTCAGAAGCAACACAGCTTTATTTTTCCTCCGTATTGGAATGGTGAAGCCATGCAGGCTGGTCTGGTGCTGGGAGTGTTCCCCAGTTGTCCCTAATTTTTAAAAATCTGTGACTGTGCTTTCCACTGCCCAGCCACAGCCACCATCACACCTCAGTGACTATGCTGTCAAACTATGCTGCCAAACCATGTCTGTTCTGGCTCCTTCCCTCCTACCTATCTAAATGAGTATTATTTATATCTTTGTTTGTGGCTCTATTGTTTGGAATTTCTGGGTGTCTCTAGTTTTGATGTAAATGTATCCCTTCTTTGTGTGGAGAGAGAGATGCAACGTGTCTACCTACACCTCTGTCTTGGCCAGAAGTCAAAAAATGGAAATCTAGGGAAAGAAAAAGGAAAATTAAAAGTCAAAGAATGTTTTTGATGGCCTCATCAGAAGACTGTACAAAGTAAAGGAAAGAACAGGTAGACTGAAGATATGTCAATAGAAAGGGTTTTGGAAGCTGTGAGCCAGGCAAAACCCAAAATATATAAATCAAATATTGTTAAAATATATACAAACTGGGGGAATATAAAATTGTTTTTGTTTGCAGATGACAAGATTGTCTATGAAGAAAACAATACAACTGACAAAAATAAAACAAAACCTCCTTGAACTAAATAGTAAGTATTACAATATCATAGGATATGATTGTAAGGTTGATATACAAAAGTGAAATGCTTTTTTTATATGCTAGCAATGCATAATTGCAATTTTAAGTTAAAATATTATATCATTTATATTGCTATAGCACCAACTATATATATTTGATATAAATCTAACAAAATATGTTCTAAAAATGTCTATTATTATTACATCCTTAAAACTTTTTGTTATTTAATGTTAAATTTTTCACCCTGGCTTGTGCCACCTTATATTGATAATAATAATGCTTTTAAGTTTAAATATTACTCAGTGAAAACGTTCATGAATAAAGCTTTTTTTGTTGTTGTTAGTATTATTTTTTAAAGCTATTTCCTTATAAATGAAATTATTGGGGCAATAGATAATGTTTTTTGTCTTTTGAAATATATGTTGTTAAAGATTTAGCCATTGTCTGATAGCATATAAATATTAGATGAGGTAATTAAATTGACAAATACAATAAAAGCATTTTCTGTAAAGCATATTTTAAAATGTTTTTGTAAACCTAATTAAAATCTATTACAGTCTAAGTAAGCATTTATCTAACCAATAATGTATATAATCCCTTGAAGATGAGTTTTGTATTCTCCAATTATCTGTGAGATTGGAATGTGTACATGTAACTAAAGAAGAAATATTTCTTCCCATGTTTCTTAGGAATTATAGATGAGAAGGATTTATCCATATCTGAATTCATTATAGCATTAATATTTCTACCAGCTTTATACTGTCTAGTTCAAATTCTTCGAAGGTTTGAGAAATCATTGCTCTTTGATGAGAATTGAAAGCATGAACAAAGATGAAGTCAATACATTATTTAATCTTAATGTCTTTGAAAAAGATAGGGTTCTTATAAATTACAAAAAATAGCGTTTGAATTTGAAGGTGAAATTGAGTCCATTTAGTCCAGTGTTTTTCCTTTTAGTAGTTCTCCAAGGTTCTTCAGAGCTCTGCAAACATTTCATTTAATTTTTACTTAAAAATACATCTGAAACAAATTAAAATTATAATAAATAAAAGAAACACATGACTCTAAGTATAGATGTTTACATTAGTGATCATCATCAAATTAACTTGAGTTGCCAAAGTAATATACCTTTGCGGAGTTTCAAGACAACACTTCTCTCATCATGTACAGAAAGATATTTGAATATCTTACAAACATATTCTTAATTGAAGAACATGTAATTTAATTATTTCATTTGGTGTTTATTTTATCTTTAAGTGATAAACATTTGAAATATACTGCTAGAGGCCATATGTGCCAAATCCAACTAAGTTTCAGTGGGTCTATATCTATAGTAAAATTGTGCCTTAACTTTTCATTGTAATTTTAGCACTTATTCTTACCTTATGCCGCTTTGCACTTCTGGTTCAATTTAGTAGAAGATTTCTCTGAGTTTTCATAGATTGTTAGTTTTTCAAAGGTATCACTTATACAAACTTGTAGATAAAGCAGTATTTTCTTTTTCATGCTGTATACCCATGTAATATTATTATTTTAAGATTCAACATTATTACAATAATAGTGTGGATGTTGATATATATATACATTTAAACCCCTAAGAATTATGGAAGACTAATTGCTTACTATATTTCCACATTATCCCTTTTCCTCAAATGAAGCAGGTTTAGGACAGTTGAATATTTTTTAGCAGAGACACTTATCCAGCTGAAATCATATTTTCCAGCCTTCCTAAAGATGCAAGGAGCATCTTCTCGAGATTTTAAGGAAAGCCTGGCTTTCCTAATGCAGCCACTATTCTGTAATCCTTGGCGGATCTTTCTTTACCATAGTTGGAATACAAATGTAAAACAGCTGTCTTGCATGATGATCATGAGCATAAAAACCATACCCTAAGGATAGTGAGTGGAAACACTGAAAGCACCCAGGACACTAGTGACATCATGAAACTATTGTATAAGTTCTAGCTGTCTACTTCTTACCTTCTTGTTAAATGAGGAAAAAACCAAATTTATTTGGGAGAGCAAAATAGCTATTTTTTGGGGGGATTTCATAAATGTAATTACTTAAATGTTGTGGAAATTATTAATGGAGTTCAGCCTTCTTATTTTGTAAAGAAATTAAGCCTTATCTCTTCTTTCAATTTGTAACAACTTATCCAATTTTATTAATTTCAGTGTGCCTAAAAATCATCTGAAATTATATATTTATTTACCTACAGTCTATCTTTTTTATTTACTAAAAGCTCCATGAGGATCAAGGCTAGGTCTTTCTTCTTCATTGCTATGTACCTAGTATCGTGAATAGTGTCTCATATAGCATTGTTCATTTAATAAATGAATTAATCAGTGAGCCCTCAGGTCCAGTGACCAGACCAACAAAATGGTAAAATAGAGGTGAAAATCCAGTCTCCTGATAACCAGCTCAGCAAATCCTTCATTATACTACCTAATGCTCTGAGGCTCTTCCAATTCTTTGAATAGCAGTGATAATTCTATGAACACATTTAAATGACATATTACAATTCAGTAAAATCTACTCACTATGTGATCAAATCCTTGTAGCATCATCCTTTCAGACTTCTTCCTCATATAATGCAATTTTTCTACTTTTACTGAATTGCCATGGCTGAAAACTATCCCTTACAAGAGCGCTATGCATGGATCTGTTTCTTGGGACATCACAAAGCATATGAGCATATTAAAGATTCTGATATGTAGTATAATTAAAAAGTTCATTTGACTTTAACACTTTCTAAATTTATTTTCTCTAAGAATGCCCTGTCTTATCTTCATTTTGTAGCTAACTCCTTCTAAAAATCCCAAAGAATTAATGTTATGCTTTAAAAAACCTTGGGTCTTAACCAATATAACTCTAGTTGGGTATTTTGTGTCCTTCAGTATTTTTTTAATGATAAAAGCCTTGATGAGCATTGTTGTCTGATTATAAAAACCCTTATTCTGTTATGGGTTAACTTTATCTGTGAGATTCATGCTGGTCAGTTCCATATATAAGAACTTTTAGACTATTTTCTCTTGCTGGTGCTTACAATCCAGCCTTTTCTTCTTTTCTCTTTTTAAACAAAGTTGATAGACATCATCATCATTATCATTATTTAATTCTACTGCTTTTCCTCCTTCTTCTTCTGGTATAAAAGTAGAGCTAGACTTTTATATTTTCAAATGAGACACAGTTATCTTTTAAACATGGTCCTAATAAAAGTTTTTAAATGATCAAGGGTGAAATTATATTATTATTTAGTGCAGATTTTCTTCACCTAACTGATTCTAAGTCTATTTAAATCCCCCCTTCACTTCTCCCCCCTAATAACTACATGTATTCTTCAAAAAAAATCAAACTTTTTCCTAACTGGTTTTCTCCATGGCAGCCTAAAGAGGAAGGTTACCATGGCCCCTTCTGATCACTGACTAAATGACAAAAGAATCAAAAGACACCAGCCTATTAGGGGAACATTCTTTTGACTGGGCCATTTTGAAGTTAAGGCATTTTATGAAATAGGTAGTCAATGTGTTTTAAGAGAACATAGTAGCATTTGATTTTTAGGCCAATAATGACTTGTTAGAGAAATTAATCTCCAAGTATTAATTTTCAGGATATCATAAAAAGGCTCTGATTTAAGCCTTAAACCATAAAAATCCTAGAGAACATTTAGGCAGTAAAATCTCAGACACTGCTCATAGCAATTTTTGTAGGCTATATCTCCCCAGGCAAGGGAAACAAAAGTACAAATAAGCAAATATGATTTTATCAAGCTAAAAAGTTTTGCACTGAAAAGTTAATCATCAACAAAATAAAAAGGCAACCCAGAGAATGGGAGAACATATTTGCCAATACATCTGATAAGGGGCTAATATCCAAAATTTATAAAGAATTTACAAACCTCAACACCAAAAAACCAGACATCCCAATTAAAAATGGGCAAAGGACTTGGATAGACATTTCTCCAAAGAGGACAAACAGATGGCCAATAGACATATGAATAGATGCTCAATATCACAAATCATCAGAGAAATGCAAATTAAAACCACAATGATATATCATCTCATACTTGTCAGAATGGCTATCATCAATAAATCAATAAATCAACAAACAAGTGCTGGTGAAGATGTGGAGAAAGAGGAACCCTTTTGCACTGTTGGTGGGAACGCAGACTGGTGCAGCTACTATGAAAAGCAGTATGGAGATACCTCAAAAAATTAAAACTGAAATTGCCTTTAAACTCAAGTCTCCCACTTCTAGGAATGTACCTGAAGGAACCCAAAACACTAATTCAAAAAATGTGAACACTATTATGTTCATTGCAGCATTATTTACAATCACCAAGATATGGAAGCAGCCGAAGTTTCCATCGGTAGATGAATGGATAAAACAACTATGGGACATTTATACAATGGAATGTTGCTCAGCCATAAAAAAAGAACAAAATTTTACCCTTTGCAACAGTATGGATGGGCCTGAAGGACATCGTGCTAAGTGAAGTAAGCCAGTCAGAGAATGACAAATACCACAAATACCATATGATTTCACTTCTATGTGGAATCAAATATACAAATTGAACTAACAAGGAAAATGGGGACAGACTCATAGATGAAGAACAGATGACATCTTGGGAAGGGAGGTTATGGGGTGAAAGGATTGAGCAAAAAGGAAAAAGGACTGATGGACATGGACAATAGTGTAGTGATTGCTCAAGGGAGAGAAGTATAAAGGGGCTAAATAGTAATGAATAAAATATGATAGTGATTAAATTAAAAAAAACAAAAAAGGAAATCAATCAGAATCCTATAAATGGTTCCTAGAAAGCTTAAATTTATCATATAAGGTCAGTGGATCCAGGTGGTACAAGGGGTGAGTAAATTGCTGTGGTGTGCTTACCAGATCCCACCAGGACACTCGTTACTCCAATTGTCAGCTGACAACTGTCTCTTTTCAGGAATTTTCCTTGGCATAGGGAAGCAGCCCTACCCAAGGTTAGATTCTGTCTTTGGGCACAGCATGCATCAAATAACTTGCCATTGAGTAGGTACAAAGGGCAGGCCTCAAACTGTGACATGTCTAAGAGTTTGTTTTAGCTTCAGAGCTCCTCATGGAACTGGCTAAGGCCTCTGTTGACACTGCATTAGAGTTAAACCTCTCCCCCTGATTGATTGTGTGTATGTGTTTATTTCCTTACAGGCATTTTTTTCTGAAAGCAGCCCCAAATAAACCATCTGTACATCAATCTCCCTTTGTGAATCAGTTCCCTGGGCATCTACCTACAATGCTATCCAGTACCTACTGCTTTGCAGCACTACCTTTCTCATAAATCTAGTATCCATTACCTGAGAACTTGTTTCTGAACTTCAGTTCTTTCCTTTTGATCTATTTGTTTATAATTGTACCAATACCTCACTATCTGCTATTGCAGCATTATAGCAAGTCTTGACATCTGGTAGAAAAAGTTAGTTGAGTTTGCTTGATCACTTTCTACAAGTTTTCTTGGCTTTGTGCATTTCCATAAACACTTTAAAATCAGCTTGTCTAAAAAAATGTCAAGTTACCTTAAGGGTCTATTTTTGGCTTTTCTTTGTTCTGATTATCTGCCCCAGAACCATGGCTTTAAGTATCATTTGATTACTACTACATGCATGTCTTGAGTCTTGACCTCTGCTGGGTTCCAGACTTATCCATACATACATCCAAGCACCTAGTTAATAGACATGGCAAGCTTAAAATTTTCTAAATAGAAATCTTAATTTCTATGTGCTGCCCACCCATGTTTTCCCTAGTTTTGACCATTTCTGGGATGGTAAGCCCATTTCTCAGGACTACAGCCAATTAAGTGTTTGAATTTCCTTTTCTCATTACATTTCATATCTAATCCATTAATAAGTTCTATCAGAACTTCCTCCAAAATATATTTAAATATGAAACCCTGAAACCATCTGCACCTTATCTAAGTCACTTTTACTTTTTCTCTGGACTATGGCAACAGGTTTCTTATGGGTCTCTCAGGTTCATTCTTGTCCTCTCATGGTCCATTCTCCAGGTAGCCAAAGTGTTCTCTCCAGAGAGTAAGTCATGTAATACCACTCTCCTTCCTGAAACTCTTCGGTGGCTTCACAGGTCAATGAGGGTGATGACCAAGTACTTATCATGGCTGCAAGTCCCTATAGGATCTGGGCTCTGCTTATTTCTCTGACCATTCATCCTACCACTCTTCCCATTACTCACTACCTTTCTGATATTTTAACTTTATTCTTTTATATGGTCCCTTAAACTCCCAATGTCATTTCCCCTCGGGCCTTTTCTGTTTGTTATTTACGTTGTCTGGAATACTCTTTTGATGTGTTTTCATGTATCAGTCTCATTGTTATCACTGAAGACTTAGATCAATGTCACTTCTCAGAAAGGTCCTTTCTAATATCATTAATGCCAGTATGATCCTGTGCACATAAATGACTATTCTGTTGCAATGACTTACTTATTTATGCACATACTTGTTATCTGTCTATGTCCACTGGACTATAACTTTAAGGTCAGGGAATTTGTTTATTTGGTATGCCATTGCCTGGTAGAGAGCTTCTCATAAGTAGTAGTTTGTAAAAACTTGTTCACTGTCTGAATAAATGTGGATTGTTATGAACACTTGATCATCATCTTTGTTTCTAATCTCTTCCTTCAGATTATTTTCCTCCCTATTAAACTTCTTTTTTTTAATTTCATTATTGTTGTATTACATCCATCCTCCTTTTAAACTTCTTAAAATATTAACTTCTTGTGTTCAAGAGCACTCAATGGCTCCCTCAAATACTAATTTTCTTAACCAACTCTTCTTATATACTCATTTTAGCCACTGTTCCCCAAAATGAACCCTGGACTGGAAGACTGATTTTCGTGTCTTTCCCTCCAACTAAGAATTATTACTCAATTCCACATGGGTCAATTTCTCCTGACCCACCAAGTACTACCTGTGCAAAGCTTTTAATTTTCAGCTACATGTATCTTACTTTTTATATTGTCATCAGATTGATGTAATATATTCTTAGTCTATTTTATTTATGTATAAGTAACCCCCTTGAAAGTGAAGATTAAATTCAATTATTAAAATACTATCCAATCTCCCAGCACAATGTTTCACAAATAGTACATCTATGTAATTCCCCTTTTACTAGGCCTGGTGGCAGAAAAACATTTATTTACTGTAAATACTTACTCACTTAAAAATATAGAAAAGCAAGGATGATGACAAAAGACAACTGACATTTGATATTATTGTCAGGAAAATAATAGGGTACAGTGATGAGAATTATGGATAACTGCACAACTCAGTGAAGGAAGGCAGCCACAGGACATGCCCCAGGGCTTATTCCTATATAAAAATGGAGGCCCAGTGTTCACTGAGCTTGTTTCTTTTCCAAGGAGGATCAGAAGTGCGTATCTTATTAAATAGTCAACAAGTCTGAGGCCCAAATCTTCAACCTTTATTTTGTACTTTCGCAATGCTGACTCAAACAATATTCTATGTCATTAATTCAGTTCCAGGAATCAGCACTTTATAACCCCAACTTTAATTTTATTTGCGCTTAGTAAATATTCCTTTTTTTTCTATTCACACACCCTACTCTTAATAATTTACCAAAATATTTAAAAACATTTCTATGTAATTTCTGATGACAAAAGTAATATACACTGTAGAAAACCTGTATAAACTGATATTTATAAGAATGTGAGAATAATTTTTTAACATAACATTTTTCTTTCTCTGTTTAATCAGAATAAAGTCACTATTTTTTCATTAAAAATTCTGCATAAAATTAACATTTTTAGTATGCATTATTTTAATATCTGCATAGATTTCTGTTGCTTGGATTTACCATAATTTATTTAGCCACTTCTCTATCATTGGTTGGACAATTATGTCATTTCTAGGTTTTTCTTTCTAATAAATGATGTTGTGGTGAACATTTTTATATTTAAACTTTCATCTATATTTTGAATTATTTTCTTAGAAATGAGGTCAGCAGATTCAAATACATTAATATTTTTAAAGCAAAATTGGTTTCCAAAAACATTCTGCCAATTTATGGTGCTGTCAGCAATTTCAGTATATATTTTCCTGCATCCAAAACATTTGGATATTGTCATTTAGAAAAATTTAAAGTAATTTATGATTACACTTTTCTATCTCTCCTCAAGAGACTTTCATCTCTTGTCACTGACTTAGCAGATGACCTTTGTTCCTAAAGTGAAAACTGGGGATTCCTATCCCTTCATCTACAAAGTTCCCTGTGGCCACACTCATTCTTGTTCTTCTTCACCTGCCTCAATAAAAGAAATTCTCTTTTTGTTTTAGGCGAACACTCCCACTTGTATTGGAGCTCTCTCTCTCTTTTTTTCCTCCCCTAAGATTATGGTCTTTCAGCCACACCTCTGTCTTTAGTATTTTCAATATCTTCCTTTCTTATATCTTCCATACCCGAAGTTATTTTATTAGTAAGCCCATTCCTTCTTCATCCTACTTCCCCTTTCTACTTCCTTTCTTATGTCTCTGTTTCCCTTTGTGGCAGGTTTATTTGAAAAAGTGGTCTTCTTACCTTTACTCTCTCTTCTAACATCTTCCTGGGCACCAATGTTTGTGTAGGTTACCAGCAATCTACTATGTGTAAATCCACTGGGCCCTTTTTAGGACTCATCTTGTTATAATTCTTCAATACACCCTGTTGCTAACCCTATGTAGGTGTACTTTTCTAGAGAGAACAAACAGACAGATTGAAGGAGGTTGTAGCCAACTTTTTAGCTCAAAAGAGTTGCCAGATGTGGCCAAGGACTGGTATTAAAGGAAGGGAAAAAAGACAGATGTGGTTAGAAAGTGCACTGAGCACCAGTGGCTCAGTGGATAGGTGCCAGCCACAGTCGCTGGTTCGATTCCTAGTCAGGGCACATAACCAGGTTGGAAGCCAAGTCCCCAGCCAGGTCCATAGCTGGAGGCAGGTGAAAGGCAACCACATACTGATGTTTCTCTCCCTGTCTGCCTCCTTCCCTTCCCCTCTCTATAAAAATAATAAATAAAAATCTTAGAAAAAGAAGAAAGTGCACTGAAGAAAGAAACAGTGTTATCAGCTAGTGACTGTGAAACATCAGGACCTAACTTGAGTGTTTTGGGGCAGCAGGAGCTGAACATAGTAGCAGGAGAACAATTAGTAAGAAAAGAAACCAACCATAATGATAGGACACCAGAAATGCTGAGACTAACAAGTCTGGTTGATTGATTGATTCATATTAAACACTTCTTATCAATACATGCTAAGCACAGGGAATATAGTGTTTTGAGGGGTATATAATTCATTGGCAATATCAGCAGAATCAAGGAATTTGTAGTTATAGAAGCAAATTGGTCAGGAGTCTTCAGAGGATTTGGGAAGGTGAGAATGCATAGTGATTGCAGCATGAATGGATTCTGGTATCAACAGCATCAGAGAAGACAACTGAAACTCATTTTGGAATAATAATATAAGGTAGGAAGGAAGGCAATACTGGCATAAGAAGAGAGTATAGCATAGATAGAGAAAAAATCAGAAGCGATAGGTGGCAGTCCTAAGGCTGGAATGTTGGCACAGGGAGATAATGCAGATGCCAATGGAAATCACATAATCAATGTGAACTTTTTTTTTTTTTTTTTTAAAGATTTTATTCATCATTTTCACAGAGAAGGGCAGGGGGAGAGGCAGAGAGGGAGAGAAACATCAGTGTATGGTTGCCCTTTACCTATCTCCAGCCATAGACCTGGATGGAGACCTGGCTTGTAACCTGGTTATGTGCCCTGGCTGGGAATCAAACCAGCGACCCTTGGATTTTCAGGCCAGTGCCAATCCACTGAGCCACACCAGCCAGAGCTCAATGTGAACTTTTATGCTGTTTGACATAAAGACAAGAATCATTTATTTGCTTGAAAAGTATTCTCTAGCAAATGGGATAAAGTCTTCATAAAATATTCAAATAATATTGTGTCAACTGTAATTGAAAACATTTTTAAATGTTTAAAAATTATAAACATTGTACCCAATAAAGAGATACACAGAGTGGGAGTTACAAAGTAGTCAGGGGGATGTGAAGTACAGCATAGGAAATATAGTCAATAATATTGTAATAATGACATGCAGTGCCAGGTGGGTACTGGAAATATCAGGTGAACATTTTGTAAAATATTTGATTGTCTAACCACTATGCTGTACACTTGAAACTAATGCAAAATAATATTGAATGTGAACATTTCTTAATTGAAAAAATGTTTACTTAAATAAATTAAATATGATTATCTAAAAATTCAAATAAATTATGATGATATGTAGATGTTAGTCTCCATTTTGGAACTGAAAAGCTAATGCAGACTACATGACAGCAAATCAACTCAGATTTCAAGATTGCCTTGACCCCAACAGATGTAACACATTAGAATTCCTAGTGTAAATAAAGGGGCTCAGACATATTGTTCTGCATCACCAAATTTCTTGACGTAGCCTTTCAAAATAAATCAGAAGCACATCCATCAAGTGTCATTTGAAATATTTTATAATATAATCTCTCAAGAGAAAATAATTTCTATTCTAATTAAGTTTCCTGAAGTTAAAAGCCAGCCAGAACAAGACAAATCAGATTAGAGTCCCCCCCCATTAATTTAAGATTGTGATGATATCCCCACAATGGCCTCAAGGCTGACCGGTTAATTTTGCCATTCTTCAATCCCATTGCCCTTAGTCAAATCAATCAAGGGGCAATTCCTATCAATCTCCACACTATTCCCAATGATCCAACCAAGTATGTTACGTAGCTGTCAAGTGACTTTTTCTAGGGATGTTCCCTAGCCTGGGAGCAGGAATAGGGAAGCACAGAGAGCAGGCATAATCTGATATTGGGAAACTGGAAGTGGAAGGGTGGGAAAACTGTATTCAAGTTTAAACCAGGCAGGAAATTGTACATACAGCCTGCTTGGTGTGACATATTTAGTAAAAGAACACTTCCTTGGGAAGTGCCTTGGTGGTTGTTGGATAGTGAAAGGTAAGGGAGATAAAGCAGTTTCCCTCTGAGACAGGTAACACTTAGTTTTTAGACCTTGGAAGCATATAAAAAAGAGGGACATAAAAGATAAAAATACATGAACTTCAGTGGGTCTTTAATATAAATATCTACATGCCCAATAATTATTACTTGATTGGTTGGTTTATTTGGCCAAATGCAAGACTTAAAATAGTGATTTTAAAATCTTGAAGCTTTAATAAAGAGACTTTTGGTGGGGGGTGGGGGGATGAACATTTCTTATTTCAAAAATATTTCAAAATACCTTTTTCATTTACAGTTTACATTCAATATGATTTTGTAGTAACTTCAGGTGTACAGCACAGTGGTTAGACAACCATGTACTTTACAAAGTGTTATCCCTAATATTTCCAATACTCACCGGGCGCCATGCATAGTTATTACAATATTATTGGCTATATTCCCTCTGCTGTACATTACATTCCTATGGCTGTTTTGTAACTACCAATCTGTATTTCTCAGTCCCTTCACATCTTTCACCAGTCCATCTACATCTTTCCCCTCTGGCATCAGGTTCTTATTTTTAAATTAAATGGTCTTTTCACCTACTTTATTTAAAAAAAACATTTTTTAAATTCATCTTTTTTTAAAAATTAATCTTTATTGCATTTTTTCCATTACTGTTTAGTCCCTGGATAGCCCCTCCCCACAGCAGTCACCACACTGTTCATATTCATGAGTCTTTTTTCCTTTTCTCTCCATCCCTCCACCCCCTGATCTTCCCCACTCCCTAGCTCTCCATCCACGAGTCTGTCCCCATTTTCCATGTCAGTTCAGTTCATACATTCATTCCACACAGGAGTAAAATCATATGGTATTTGCCTTTCTCTGAGTGGCTGATTTCACTTAGCGTAATTTCTCCAGGTCTATTTATACTGTCATAGAATGTATAATTTTCTTCTTTTTATGGCTATTATTCTATTGTGTAAATGCCCCATTGTTGTGTTATCCACTCATCTATCGATGGAGATTTGGGTTATTTCCATACCTTGGTAATTATAAATAACTTCACCTACTTTAAATCAGATCATTGAGGGAAGATGCTACATTTTCATGCTCATGAGCATAAATTTTAGAGTCAGTTTGTTGGCTTCATACCCTGGCTCTATCACTTATGTGTTATGACACCTTCGGCAATTTACTTAATGTTTATGATGCCCTCATGTTGTTCATCTGAAGAATAGTCATAATAGTATTTACAACCTTTGAGTACTGTTGTCAGGGTTAATGAAAAAAGAAATATAATACAAATGGTAACTTTACATACTGAATGTTTGGTTTTTTAATAAAAAATCTAAGCTAAATAGGTATTCCAAAGGCCTTGAAACAGATGTATATGGAGAAGATATCACAAGCAAAACTGATTCATATTTGTTGGGCAATGAATGTGTGACATATGGACTCCCTGCTTTAGAGTAAAGGTACTAGAAGCAGAGGGTGTATCACTACCTTAGACACATTAAGCAAGTTGAAATTGCATATATTGTAATACAAACTTAGAAAATGTCCCAAGCTCTTTCTACAGGCTGAGGGCACCATGAGAAACCATTAAAAGTCTCTGTAATGGAGTTATATGAAAAGCTTTACTACCACTCCAGGTCTGTCAATCAAACATGAACTATTTGCATTGATGCTTTTGAATTTTCACAAAATTCTGGTGTTCAACATTCACTTTAGCAACATCTGCTTAGGCTGCATCTGATGATTCTGCCTGGTAACTGTTCTCTTCCATTTTTCTAGTAATGGCCTCCTCATCCCTTCGGCATAGCATGTAC
Source organism: Noctilio leporinus (assembly GCA_004026585.1). Classification (NCBI taxonomy): domain Eukaryota; kingdom Metazoa; phylum Chordata; class Mammalia; order Chiroptera; family Noctilionidae; genus Noctilio; species Noctilio leporinus. The sequence continues at coordinate 18,904 of PVIW01010667.1, forward strand.
ATGGAATGATCGATCAAGATGTCTCATTTTTCTACTGCTGAGGAATCAGCCAGGGCAATTAAACTTTTACTCCAGGATACTGAATCTTGATTGGACTGATTCAAGGACTAAAATGGTTAGTATATATCCTCCCAGATGGCAGTACCTGCAACCCAGAAACCCAGAAGAGAGAGAGAGAGAGTGTGTGTGCATGTGTGTGTGTGTGTGTGTGTGTGTGTGTGTGTGTGTGTGTGTCTGATCTGAAAAACCCAGAGCTGTTTTGCTTTATTGAAAACCTATTTCTGAACTTTTTCTTCATATATATATATTCTACTCAATATCCCTCCATTATTGTCATTATTTTTAACCTAGACATAATTTTGACTACATAAATTTGTACAAGTTGCTGTGCAGAGATTAGGGTGGTTTGGCAGGGCGAATGATTAATACAGTTTCTGCCCCAAGGAGCTCACGTTCAAGCAAGGGGTCCAACCCACACATGATTGGGTATAACACAGATAAGAAACCTTTGATGCCAATTTCTGTCCGCTGGGGTTTAAAAGAGGAATACTTTAGAGAGGACTGGGTCTCAAGCATTATGGAGGCAAAAGAGGAGCTGTGAGGTAAATGTGACCCTCACTCCAAATTCTAGTAGCTTAAATGAAAATTAGAAGAACAGAGGATTGTATATTTATCAAACATTTGTAGAGGAAATACATTTATATACCAAGTAAAAAATGAAGATTATAAATAAAACATCTGTAAAGTGAACTACTTACTGTGATTTTTAAAAGAAGTTTTATTTACATATATGAAAAATTTCAAATAACCAAAATAAGAATACAAACTATAGACTGGGGTCATATTGTAGCAACTATGATCAACAAAGGATTTATATTCCTTGCATACTGTATAATATGTTCAAATAAATAATCAGAAAGGCTTCAAAAGAAAAATGAATAATGGATTTAAGTGGATATTTCATAAATGAGGGAACACAAATAATAATGAAACATTTGAAAATCATGTTCAGCTTTACTAGCCAGCAAAGTAATGCAAATTAAACATTGTTCATATTTTGCTTTTCATACCAGCAAAAATTATAAAAGAACATAAATCAGTAATATCACACTGTAGTGTATTAAATAAATATTTATGACTAAATAAATAAATGAAGAGATTGATTGGTAAATATTAGGGGAAATACACAATACTAATTACTTTATACTACGATTGAAATCATTGCATATGAACAAAGTTATGTGCTTACAAAAAAAAATACTGATGGAACAAAGTTCATTGCTCTTTATTTCAATTTCCTTATCTGTAAAATAGAAAAAAGGGAAAGCATTACTTTTAATATTTTTCATTTTTTAAATTCACTTTCCCAAATTTCTGGTATAGTATTATATTTCTTAAGCTTTTGAAATACAAATCTATAAAAATAAGGACTTCAAAATTTAAAAAAATATATTAGATTGGACATAGATTATTGTAAGAGGGACAGTAAAGCAAGGAAATCTGAGATCAGGGCTCACCACAGTTTAGGAAATGGCAGTAGAAGAACTGACAGCCCAGCTAGGGCAGTGGGGGTGAGTGGGGGAATGGGGCACTTTAAGAATTTAACACAAGTTAGGGCCTGGTAGCCAGGCATTCAGGTCAAGTGAGGGTGGTACAACATGGTTCCTCAGAGGACATCCTAAACAATGAGAAACCTCTTTGTGACTTTTCTCTACTATAGTTGCATATTCCCCCAAATATCCCCATTTTCTACTGAAGTTTCTTTTTACCTTTGAATGAAAGAGTAGGCTTTCCTGGAACAGAAAGGATGGGATGGGTTGGGGGAAGTAGCACTGGGGAAGGAACCAGAGGAAGAATGGGAAAGGCCAGAGCTTGCAAGACAGAACAAAATCGAGACGGTCAGTCATCACAGAATTGGGAAGTAGAACTGCCTGCATTATGGAATTCTTAGAAACTATGGAATAGAGTAAAAAGGGGGCTTCCATTTCAGGAATACTGGTTTTTCTTAAATTGCAGGTTGTCGAACCTAATCCCATTTGAAAACCATGTTTAGCTTTTCTAGCCAGCAAAGTAAGGCAAATTCAATAATATTGTTCATATTTTGCAGTCCTAAGGATATGCATTTCATACATTTTTCTCCAAGTGACTCTCATGCACTTTAAAGTGTGAGAACAATCAAATGGCTGCATGCGTAAGAACTGTTAGCAGTTTATAAAACTACGTCCTTCTGAGCTCGACCCTTCTGAGTTGTATGGCTGGAGATTATGATGCACTGCAGCTGGCAAGCACCTTGGAGTTCTGAAGCAGGTGGTTCACAAGTTTCCCTTACAGAATCAATATTGTAGGTTCTTTGAGTAAAGTGAAAGTTTGGCAAAAAAAATTTTTTTTTTTTTTTAAAAAGCAAAGAACGGCATCCTAATTGCCTGCCTATCTATCTATCATTTATCGAAGTCTAATCCCAGTGAATTTATTATTTAAATAAACATAATATAAGAACCTTGTAAGAGAATCTTGTCCTTTCCCATTTCCACACCCTCATTATTGGTTATCATGTAGCTTGCAAAGTAATTATTTTTGTAAGCTCGCTTCTTGACGGTGAGAAGCGATTTATCCAATTGAGACGCCAAGCATTCTCTCACAGGTGGCGGCAGTTAATGCCCAGTCAGCAAGTGTCTGGCCCCAGAGTCAACTCCCTGATCTCAGCCGACTGTGGAAAGCGAAAAAACATAGAAAGGCACAGTACTTTCTGAGATTCTAGTGAAGGAATGCAAAAGAGAAGAAAAGAGAAAGAAGCAAGTTTCACTCTCTCAGTGGCCCAGGAGGGAACCTGCCTGAGTGAGTATACCAGTTTAACTCAGTGGTCATTCCGACTGTGGACAGAATGGGACATGTGAGGCGGGACTCTTGTCCATCTCCTTCGCTCTTTCCTACCTCCTTCCTCACTGCCCACCTGCACTCCCTCAGACACTTCAGTCCTGTGGCTACAACAGGCAAGGCATGTACAGAGTGGATGGAGGCAGCTTTTGAGGGTTAGTTAGGACCACAGGCTAGGAGGCAATATGTTCTTAGCTACTTTCATTGACTTTGAGAAATAGTATTTCATTTTCATTATTTGGTTACTATTTCTTTTTTTTTTTTCTTTTGCCATTTTTGAGTTGTTAGTAACTTAAAACACAGTCAACTATCTTAGCTGAGAGGAGGTAATGAAAGGATGTTTTCAACGTGCTTTAGTTTAGCGTGTTTTGAGGAGAGCAAGACAGTCCCGAGGCTGGGTGGGGTGTGCGAGTAGGAGCAAACGGAGAAAAGTCAGAAGGGGAAGGGAGACTCAGGAGAAACTGCCAAGCTTGCTCATACAAGTTCTCCCTCTGTCCCCAACAAGCTTCCGGCTGGAAGGGTATCTGCTTAAAATGTGAATGAGTTTTACATTCTGTTTTAATAAGGATGAGTATTTACTTTCTACTCTGACTTAAGTTTATTTTGCTTTTTGGTTTTTTGTTTGTTTGTTTGCTTGTTTTGTTTTGGCTTGTGACACCCTCTCAATTGCGGTAGCCGTTGGAATGCTTGAATGAATCAGTGGTGTACTGAGCCCTGGTTGCTGGTTTTATTTATTTTTTCAATTATTGAATTGACTGGGGTTACACTGGTTCATACATGTTATTGAGTGTTCACCACCTGAAGTCATGTCTCCTTCCATCACCACTGATCTCCCCTTTACCCTCTCCTACCGCCCCTCATCCGACACACTGCTGTCTGTCTATGATATATATATATATATATATATATATATATATATTTTCTTAATCCTTTCACATGTTTTGCACAGCTCCTCCTGCCCCCTCTCCTCTGAAAGCTGTGAGTCTGTTTCTATTTGGTTTGTCAGCTCATTTTGTTCATTTGATTCCACCTGTCAAGATCATGTGGTACTTGTCTTGTTCTGACTGGCTTATTTCACTTAGCATAATGCTCTCCAGGTCCATTGATGCTGTCTGGACAGGTAAGACTGCCTCCTGTTTTAGGGCTGAGTAGTGTTCAGTTGTGTAGATGGACCCAGTTGGAGCTCCTGCAGCTCTGGGAGATGAGCAGGTATTTGGCCTCAGGCCAAGTTGCCCTCCTTCCAGTGTCAACAACTGTTTATTTCCCTTCTAAGATTCTTTTTTTCTTACCCTCTTATCATAAATCATGTTTATTGACAGGTTTTTTTTTTTTTTTTTTTAACAGTTTAGGTTTGGTTAGGGCAGAGGTGAAAATAATATTCTAACCTTCAACCTTTCATAGATTGTAACTTATCCTCCCTTTCCCTCAGGGGAGCATCAGTCAGCTTATGACATTGATATGTTTGTCTCTGGCTATTGAGTCTTATTTAAGCCTTTTCCGTGCTATGACAGCCAAGCAAATGCTGAGCTCGGGCGCTGTCCCAGCCTAGACCAGGTGTAGCTGATATTATACATTGTTGGGGCTCCTGGAGACTGCTGGGCCACATAGAGATTTGAAAACTGTTTTCTAACACAAAGACTTAAGTAAGGATCTTGAAGGCAGATGACTGTCTGCAAGCCTGTCATCAGATAGCCTCTATCCCACGGCTTGCAAATTTGGGGAACTGCATAGCACTTTAATTTAGAGTATTTAGAAAGATGGGAACGCAGGGACTTTTCTACAATTTCAGTCTATGTGCTTCCCTGACTCTGCAGGAGGGAGAATTGAGCACTGGGATTTCTTTCTTCGCCCGTCTTTTAAAATTTTAATTATATGTGGCAGTATAAGAAGCTCTATAATTCATGTAAATTTAATACTGTAGAATTAAAGCAGGTGTTTTCTAATTTGTCATTTTTTTCATTTTTTTCTAAAGCTTTGCAAGTTTCATTTTCATGGCATCACAGTGTAATAGTTAAATGATTAAATGGGCTCTCGGTTCAGTTCCTGATTTGGACAAGTACATGTGCTGTGATCTTGGGCAGGTTATGTAACCATTATGGTGTCTGAATTCCTTTTGTTCAAAATGGAGGTTAGCCCTGGCTGGTGCAGATCAGGGGGCTGAGTGCCAGTCTGGGGACCAAAAGGTTGCTGGTTTGATTTCTGGTTCCCCATCAGTCTGGTTTGTGGCTGGGTCCTGTGAGAGGCAAGTGATTGGTGTGTTTCTCGCATATTGATGTTTCTCTCCCTTTCTTTCTCCCTCCCTTCCTTCCTCTCAAAAATTAATAAATACATTTTTTATAGAAGAGGGAGTTAATAATATGCCTCATCTGTGAAGTTGTGCAGATGAAATGGAGTAGCTAGTTGGTGTGCTCAGAGATGTGTTTGGCATATAATTAACAAATACGTTAGACCTTGGTATGAATTTCAGAAGGGCCTGCTTGCTTTCCCAGAATACTGCATATGCCTCAGCGAATCACTGCTCATGGGGTAGAGCTTCCCTGGTTGGATAACAAATTATCTCCCTGGTTGAAGTCAGAGAGGGCTTCTCAGCAGACAGATCCTTGTGGCTGCTTGGATGCTGATTTTTAAACAGAAAGCAATTGACCTTATTTACTGTGCATTTTAGTCCAATACATGTGCATCTCCAATATCAGTATGCAAATGGAGGCTCAATGTAATTGCTTGAGAAGCTAACAGTGTTAATTTGAGATTCTAGCCAAGTATGCTCAGTAGATGTAAAACACAGAGTTTCCAGGAATAATAGTAGGAGTTTATTAGTAGGTGGCTTTCATTCAAAAGCATATCCAGTTTTTCTTTACACTGGAAGTATGCCACATGTAACACGATATAGTATTCCCAAGGTAAGTACCTAAAATTTTGCTGAAAAATCCTGTAGGTGGTCTCTGAGTATTACTCTCTGTATACTTCTAAATGATTACCTTGATTCAAATAACATATAATGAAATAAAATTAGCATATACATTTATAATCTTATTACAAGATTATATGACACTCTATCAAGTTGCTTTTTCATACTATTTTCCAATTTTTATATAAATATAATCTTTGTATATTAGAAGATAATATGGAGTTTTATATTTTATTCTTATTCAGTTAGCCTTATTTACTTGAGAATTTTACTTTTTGTAACATAAGCTTCATTATATTCATTTTAATGTGCAGATACCATTCTACTGAGTATATGTATTATGTTTACCATTTTCTTCTTGTTGGGTCCTAAGGTCATTTTCACATTACTGTTGTAACAACATTATAGCATGCATATACATAACCTTTTCTCTGTTCTCTTGGATCCTTTCTGTAGGCACCAATTTAAAAAGCAATGTTATATGGCCCTGGCCGGGTTTCTCAGTTGGTTGGAGCATCTTCCCATGCACCATAAGGTTGTGTGTTTGACTCCTAGTCAGAGCACATACCTAGGTTGTAGGTTGTAGGTTCTTTCTGGGTTGGGCATGTGTGTGAGGCAACCAACCAATGTTTCTCTCTCATATTGATCTCTTTCTTTCTTTCTCAAATCAATAAACATAAAACCTCAGGTGAGGATTTTTAAAAAGTAATACAACATTATAATTATTAGTTTGGTGTACAAGACCCTTTGGAAATACACCCCAGACATAGAATTTAAAGGATATAAAACATGACATCTGAGAGTGGATGGAGTTTTATCCAAAGGAGAACCATGTATTCTCTCTCTCTAAAAAATAATTAAAAATAACTGAATATTTTGCATGTCTCAGGCACTCTGCTAGGCCCTGTGGATATGATGGTGAACAAAAAAATTTGGTCCCTATCCTCTTAGAGTTTGAATCTAGTGAGAAAGTAATTTTTAATCAAATAGCTACACAAATAACTAATGAATCACAGCTTCTAACTATAGCTGCAGCAATAAAATAAATGTGTATATGCCATGAAACTTTAATTGTGGGCAGGGACTAAGGCAAGAGGCTCAGGGTGATATTCGGAGGGAGTAATATTTGAGCTTAGTTGTGAAGGATGAACAGAAATTAAATGAGGGGGCCAGGGTATTTTCTAAGCAATGGGATGAATATTTGAATTTGTCCTGTGGCAGGAGAGGCAGGGCTTATTGGAGCTAAGAAAGCCATGCCAAGGGGGCTAGAGCACAGGTATTTTGTAACAGGAGGGCATTTTGCTCTGGAAAATTTACTCTGGATAGGAATGGGAGAATAGAATCAATGTTTTTATTACCTTTTATTTAGCCAACTTCTTATTGCAACTGTAAAAACTGGCTCTAATATTTGTAAAATCCTTCGAAGTTGCTTGGTATCTGTATGCTCATGAGAAATAATATTCCATATGATGTATATAGTTCTTTTTAAGAGAGGAAATTCACATCCATGACTTGATGTCAATGAATGGCATTTCATTTTCAAGATGACTCCTGAAGCAACCAAAGCAAATATAAATATTCTGGTTGACATTAAAGTTGGCCAAATAGCTGTAGAGATTATATATTGCCTATGAAAGGAAGTCAAATTGCTTGAACATCTATCATACTCTGAGTTCTCCATTCTAATAACTTCTTCAGTGTGATATCTACTTTCTAAATGTCAGGACAAATTATGGCTATTTATGACTTAGTCTTCTTGGGGCTATAAAGGATTCAAAAAGCCTGCTCTCTCTCTCTCTGGCATGTAGACAGTGATGGGTGAAATTTATTGACCTTTGGGGCCTGTACAGATAGATAGATTAATGGGGGTTTTATGGTTACCTCATATTTTCACAGCTTTTTCAGTTTTCTAAAGCCTTTCTTATTTTTCTTATTGTATTGAAAGTTCAGTTTCAGAACTAGAATAGATTTAAGGGTTATTTAGTCTAAATATTTTTAACAGAAAAGGCAATGGACTTAGAAACTGCACTCAAATTGAACTCTATAACCTACTAAATAAGTGGTTTTGGGTAAGTCACATAAACTCTCTGCAATGCTCATTTCTATTAGCTAGTATGAAATACATAAGACTATCTTGAGTATAATTGTGAGCCCATATGAAAAAGATCCCCAGGAGATGTTTAATCTATATAAATATGTTTAGAAATGCAATACATGATCATATGCAAAGATAGGAAATATACAAATAAGTGGTTTCTAGCCAGTAATTGGTTCATTTTTACAGGTGAAATAGAAAAGAACAGGGGCAAACTGCTATTCAAGACCACTTAACAAGAATGAATCACAATAACATCCAGGTCTCCTAATTCTTGGTCTTTCAAATTTACCTCTATTTTTGTCCTTCACCTTTGAAATTTTTTGTCTTGCCTCATGTTCTCTTTCACAGATTCTTTTTCATATTAAGCAGAAAATAAATAACATCTATGAGTTTTATGTACATGACCCTCTGACCTCAAACTACCACTTTTGTGTTTTACAAAAGCCATCTCGAACCATAAATTATTGACTTACAATAATAGAGCATGAAATGTTGCAATAAGAAATTAAACTAGACAACAGGAAACCTAAGTTTTAGCTATTTTAATCTCAGTGATTAACTGTGTAATTTTAAAGACACTCAACCTTTCTTTAATCAAAACTTGATATTAAATTGGGCTATAGTTAAAAACTTTTCTTAATACTTTGAGAACCTATGCACAGATGTAATTATATAGTTAAATGTATGAGGTGCATTTCTGTAACTATTAGTTACAGTATTAAGACAGCCCATTGTTCTAGAGGTTTCTCTTTCTATTAAAATATTACAGCATTAGTTTGGTCGAGGCTTCCAATGGGAATTGATATATTCATTTGTATTTGTATGTTTGTGAACTACAGCAGGGATAAAATACTACCCTTTCTACTTCTGGTTTACTTATCTACTAATTAGTTCATAAAAACTAGATAAAATGACATAATTTCTGTGAAGCCTTCCCATTCACTAAGTGGAAAGAATCTCACCCAAAGCATTTGATTAAATCATCCACCCAGAAGCATGTGGCAGTGTGATTGTTTATGCCTCTCTCCTATATAAGACAAGTATTCTCAGGGTCTATTCTAGAGCATGGCACATGATGGTTGCTCAACAATTATTTAATGAATGAATGAAAACTCTGGATAAATTGGTGAGTATACATGTGTGTCACTAAGCAGAACAATTTTCAGATCATTCTAGAATTGTCTTCAATTGCATATTTGATACTAGCTGGTGTTTGTGGTAAAAACAAAAATAAAGATAATGCAAGTAAATGACAACACTGATGATTTGCAGGAAACAGCCCCTGTGGCCCTCACTTGATACAGAAAGAGCAACTCTTCAACACAACCCATTTCATGTTCCTCTAGTATTAGTTGTCACTACAGAGGTCATGCTGTTCATTTATGTTCTGGTGGAAACGTTTAAACTGCAGTGCTATGGAGAGCAGGATTCGGTTGGAATGAGATAAGCAAACAGGGAGCCTGGGGTGTATGGAGGGAGATTGTGATTCTTCCGTGGAATGCAACTATCACCCTGACATCTTCTTTTGATTTGGAAATGCTCCACAGCTTCTGAGAAACTTCTTTCATGCTTATCAAATTTGTAGGACTATTGCTAGAGTTCACTTAGAGCCGATTGGCAACCAATAGTAGTTTGGCTGCCTGCTAGGTGGCTTATTCCAGTAGCAGTACGGTTTGTTCAGGAGTGGTAGCGTGGTGGTGTCAGTGCCAGGAGGCTAGTGTTGCTTCCAATTCTGCCTTTTACCAGTTGGATGACCTTGCAGAAGCCATGCCATGTTTTTGACTCTAGGCTCCTCAAGATAGAGTAATGATCCCATCTCCTTCATAGAATTGTTGTGAAACTCTATTTAAAAAATCAGTGGGTGTTTGGAAAATGTTATCATTTACATCTTCTATTTATATGTTACTTTCATGAATTAAGAAAATAGTGACAGACTGTACTATATTTTTGCTTATGGTTAAGGGCAATTTTGGCTTGGGGTACTGGTTTATACTCTTGTGCTTAGTTTACTCTAAATAATTACTTTTCACTGTGAATTTAGAAGACTTGATGTGCCATTTGTACTGGCTTTTAATCAGAAAATCCAAAAGCAAGAGACAAAAAAAAAAAAAAAAGCCTATGTTTCATTCAACTAAATCATAAACTTTTGAATACTGAATCATTGGAGCATAATCACAATCAAAATCTGACTACTTAAAATACCAGTAAATAAACTGTTGACATTTTTAAATAAAAATTTTCCCTTTAAGATGGAATGTTGTTTATAAACACATAGTTATATGTGTTCACGAGCCTGCTTGTAACTAAGAATCTCAAGGTGAGATGGAATTAAGTTATCAGTTGTAAATTGTGCTTTCACAGCTACTCAGGGGCCAGCTATTGTGGCCGAGTATTACTTCAGTCAGTAGTTTTTATAAACAAAGTCGCACTTAGTTTCATGGGGACCGTCCAGGAACAACAGGAATTTGTATTATCCTACGTTTTCAGTAGAGGGGATAAATTTCACCCAGCGGTTGCAGCACCTTCATGGACCTTTATAGCAAGTGCATTAGGTCCTTATTTCAGAGAGTCTCTCATAGGCTAGAAACTTCCCTAAAATAAAGATAAGATAAAACATGTCATATTATATCTCTTAGACTTACAAAAAGTGAAACACGGAAATCCATGTAAAGAGGAGGCAAAAACAAGACACTTTTGTTTGATGCTCATCAAATGTCAAACCCCGAAGAGAAGAGTTTGTGTTTTGCAATACGGCCTCTCCTCCCCCCCCGGGACAGGCTTGTTTTCTCCCTGCTGATGAGCATTTGTCACACACCTGAAGTCGGAAGGATTTCTGAGGTGAGGGAAAGTAACTCCTTTTAGAGGTTTGGTATGAGGATAGAAGCATGCATACCTTTTAAATCCTGGTTTTTATTAACCTCCCTGGAAAGACAGGTTAGCCCTCTTGTTTACACTTTAAACTTACGGACTCCCATACCCCTCGTAAAATTGAAGGTCCTGAGAAGTGTTGTTGCCTTGTTTAATTTGTGGTGCCAGGAGAGACAATCCCCAGAGAAAATGTAAACACCACACTATTATTTACCAATGACCCTGGCTCTGAGTCTGATCTTCAGGTGTCTCAAAAAACTATCTTTTAAAGAAATGTTTTCCTTCTATTGATTTTATTAAAAACCTCCTTGCCTGATCAGATTCTTTGTATTTTTGTGAACTTTCCTGCCTGGTGTATAAAATATGAAAGGACATCACAGACCAGGCTTCCTTATTTGGCTCCAAGGACATGGTACCCTTGGATAGGACCCATGGATTTATCACCCCCATGGAGACACAGTATTTTTTAAAATGACATTAATCTGGGAGTTTATAAGACATATTTGTAAGAAATGAATACATTTGACAGGGACAATACTGTTCTAGTTGATTAAATCAGTATGTTACCTTTAAAGCAGAGGTATTTTCTGAAAGAGGTGAAGGGGCAGTATTGTTAATTTTAATTTTCCGGGGTGTAACTAATACAAAATGATCATCTTGAAGGGATGATTATGAAAAAATAAACAGAAAACATACAAGTTGGAACTGTATGCCCTAGATTTGAATAACAGCTGCGTGACCCTAGGGAAACTACTTAACTCCGGAGACCTCAGTTTTCCTGCAAGTAAAGTGGGAATAACTTTTGTGTATTCTATTATATGGATCAAAATCAAACAATATATTTGGTTTCAAAGTGCTTTACAAATATTAAAGCAGTAAGATATTAATATTATTACTGATGATACTGTTTGGAGGGAAGAGAACACAGAATAACATTGGTTGTAGCCTGAGTTCTATACTAGGTACTATGTTATCCATTAGGGATACAAGGACACGTGACACAGTCCCTGACCTCAGAGAGCACACCTAGTAGGGGAAATTGGCTTGTCAAAATCTAATTGAAAGATAATGTGGCAAATGGAATAGTAGAGCTATCTGCTGGATCCCAGAGCAGGACAAAAAAGGAAGTGAGTTTGAGTGAGTGTGGAAAGGCTTTCAATGGGAAGGGGAAGCCTAATCTTTTGAAATCTGAAGGACTGGTAGGAGTTCACCCAGCTTCTGTGGAGAAGAGGGCATTGCAGGGAGAAGAAAATGGAGGCATGAGATGGCAGGGCAGGCTAGGCGTCTGCCAGTAGTCTTCTGTGTCTGGCACGCTGCTCTTATATGGAACAATTGGGGTAAACTGAGGCTAGACAGGCAAGCAGGTGGCAGGTTAGATTGTGGAGGGTCATTTTCCTGAAGGAAGCATTTTCCTCTAGAGAAAGGTTCTAAGCAGATGAACAACATCCATGTATTTACCAAATGCTTATATTACATTTTCTATATGCCAAGCAGTGTTCTGAGAGCTTTCTAGATATTAATTCATTTTATCTTCATAGCAATCAGATGAAGTAGATAACATTTTTATTCCTAGTTAACTTTGGAGGAGAGTAAAGCATAAATGGGTTAAGTAACATTGCCAAGATGACACGGGTAGGAAGTAAGCAGTGGAATTAGGATTCAGCATAGGCTCTGGAGTCTACATGCTGAACCACTCCACTCTGATGCCTCGTGGGATTAGTTCCATGTTTTAGAAAGATCGCCCTGGATACTGTTCAGGGAATGGATTTAAGAGGCAAGGCTGTAGTCAGGGAGACCAATAGGGATACATGGGCAAGAATCCAGACAAGAAAACAAGGCATTAATGAGGTAAGAGAGACCGAATGGATGGGCCCAAAGGATGTGTTTCAGGTAGAATTGATAGTCATTATTAAGGGCTGACTGTGGGGTATGTTGGAAAGGAGTTAAAGATCTCAGGTTTGGGGATAGATGGTAATTTCATTAACAAGACAAAACATTGGACCAAGAATGGAAGGAGGAAGGTAATGAGTTGTGTGGACTTTGAAGCAGCTGTGGAATATGCATGTGGTCATGCATAGAAGGCAGGTGGTTATATAATGCTGGAATTCAAGGGCCAGGTCTAAGTCTGAAATTTAGATTTGGGAGTCATCACTGAAAGCTGTGGGTTTACATGTGACTGCCCAGAAAATTGGAGAGTATCCTTACTGAGTTGATCTGGCTTTAAAGAGGTATATTTTTGGCATACACGGAATAGCAGAGGATTTGGAATAGAATTCTAGGGGAAGTCAGATATTTTGGTGTCTTTAAGAATGATAAAATGAACAAAATCATTATCAGTGTATTCTGTCAGTAATTAGTTGAAATAAGCACATAAAACTGCTCAATTAGAGTTTGGCAACTGCAGAAATAATAGTTTATAAAAAGAAGGGATAAAACATGCCTACATGTTGAGCATTTCAACACAGAGATGGAATATCTGACTATTTAAGAGGTAAGTTCTGTGTGGACTCCCCTGGGAGAACACTTGATTTTACCTGCTTTTAGCTTTGTTATGAGAAAGTGTCACTTCAGGCTTTTGGAACTGGAATTTATAGTGTAGTGTGGTTTACAGTGAATAGCTTTCCAGGGACAGGCAAGGATGCTTTCCAGAGGCACACTGCTTCACACAAGTATTGGGCTGGGTAATGTAGTTTTTCATCCATTTTATAAGTAATCCTAACATGCAGAGGGTTGTTTATGTCAGTAGAAGAACAAGCCATTTTGCGGATGGTGCGTGCCCTTCAGGTTCTGTTTGGGAAGACTCCTCACTGAACTTCAGCCTGAAAGAAAGGGAAGATTATTATTACATCATAACAGAAATTACTGAACAAATGGATTCTACTTAGTGTTCATCAGAAGGTTTTACAGAGAGTTTACCTCATTGTGCCATATATATTTTTTTAAGATTTCATTTCATTATTTTTAGGAAGAGGGGAAGGGAGAGAGAGGCAGAGAGGGGGAGCAACATCAATGTATGGTTGCGTTTCACCTGCCTCCAGCCACAGACCTGACTGGAGACCTGGTTTGCAACTTTCTTATGTGCCCTGACCAGGGAATTGAACCTGCGACCTTTGGGTTCGCAGGCCGGCACCTTATCCCCTGTGCTACCAGCCAGGGCTTCATTGTGCCATATTATTTTGAAAGACCATAGGTAAAAATGATGTTGCCTAAGACTTTTTTGATGAGTAAATCTACTGCAAGTCATTTTAAAGCATCTCATCCTGAAATTTAGAATGATGGAGGGAAAAAGGTTCTGATGAGAAAAAATTTAATATTTAGATACTTAGTTTACTACATAATGAATCAGCTTAGACCTAAATGATTTTTTAGGTGCACTTGGTAGGGGCATGATATATTAAAATTGGGCTTTGTTCTTTTTGAACTGACTAAAATATCAGCAGAATATTAAGAGTAAAACCTCTATCCATTTGTATATTTCAAGTACAGTGAACTTGATTATAAACAAGTTAAAGGCAGCCTCCATTAAAGTAAAAGTCAGGTTATCTGGCATTTTACCCATTAGAAAGTTTCACAGGTTGGTAGCTGGGGACCAGTGAAAGGCAACCACACATTGATGTTTCTCTCCCTCTCTGCCTCTCTCCCTTCCCCTCTCTCTAAAAATAATAAAATCTTTAAAAAAAAGTTTCAATAATCAACATTCTCTAAGTATAGCTCTTCATTCTAGAAATTGGTTTTAATATTGCAGGGTAGAATTTCTATGAGAAAAGTATCAACAGAAATAAGCTAATGGTGAGATAGAAGGAGAAGGCTGTGATGTCATTTGTTTCAGTTATTTGTTACTGTGTAACAAGCCAACTAAAACATGGGAGCTTAAAACAGCAATGGTTTATCATTTCTCACCAGACTGTGGACTGCCTGGTGGTCCTTCTGCTGCAGGACGTCACTCAGTTGCTTGTGTTCATCATCTGGGCACCTGGGCTGGGCTGAAATATCCAAGATAGCCTCTCTCGCCTGCCTGGGCCTTAAAGCCTGCAGCCAGCAGGGCCACCTCAGTTCTCCATCATTGTTTCACATCACCTGTTTCCCAACATGCTATGATTCTCCTGTGTTTCTCCACATGGCCACTTTCTCTGGCAGGGGAGCATAGGCTCCATGCAGCAAGAGCGTTAAGTTCAAGAGAGCAGAAGTGGGTGCTACTGGTTATCTTAATAATGACGAGACCCTGAACTCACACTTGTCCCTGACATTGGATTCTATTTATCAAAGCATATCACAAGGCCAAGTTCAAAGGAGGGAGAAGAATTTGTACCTCTTCTTGATAGGAAGAGTAGCCTGTATATAAAGGACTGACAGAATTGTTGGTGGCCAATTTTAGAGACAATCAACCACATCATTAAAAATAGGTTTCATGGGGAGAGGGCTGCTGAGGCTTCTTCTGGGGCAGTGGACCATGGAATAGATAGAATACTAGAATTAAAAAGAACAATATTGGTCCATCTGTACTGAGGAGAATTGCTTCTCAGAAGTCTTTGCTGAATTTCATTTGTATCTTTGCCCTCTGTACTCATACATTATGTTCATTACTCTAGAGAATCAATATAATGTACCTAATTAAGGTTTCACTCTAATTTCTTTATTTGGCAATTACTAAGGGCCTTTTAAGGGTTAGGTCAATGCTGGGGAAACATCCATGAACAATGTAGAAATGGTTGCTGCCCTCACACACTTAGGTGCTGAGATCTGTTTACATTTCTCTAGCAAGTAACAAAAAGTAAGATTTAAACCCAAGTTCTGGTCATGTGGCTCAGTTGTTTGGAGCATTGTCCAGTGTACCAAACTTTGCAGGTTTGATTCCTGATCAGGGCATATACCTGGGTTGTACCCTCAATCTCTGGTTGGTGGACATAAGGGAGGCAACTCATTGATGTTTCTCATGTTGATTCCTTCCTTCCCTCCTTCCTTCCTTCCTTCCTTCCTTCCTTCCTTCCTTCCTTCCTTCCTTCCTTCCTTCCTTCCTCTCTCTCTCTCTCTCTCTCTCTCTCTCTCTCAAATCAATAAACATATCCTTGGGTGAGGATTAAAAAAAAGATTTAAACCCAAATAAAATTATTGTCAACCTATGCAGATAACACTTTATCATGTCAAATAAAAAAAATGCTACCTAGTCATTGCCTAATGGATTCTTCTTAAATTGAATGGCCTAACTGAGAAAGGCATTTAATCGAGAGTTTCCCAGGGAAGGAAACATAACAACCATTTAATGCTGTTTAATGACAGTGACTTCTGCTTAAGTAAGATGACTTGCCATCTCAGTCAAGAAGGTGTGCTTTTTATTTTCTTTTGATTATTAATCATGACCTTTGTATTCCAAAGCATATGTGCATATGTATGTGTGTATATAAATTGTCTTTGATATTTTTGTTCCTAATTATACATGCTTTTCTGTTTGATTGAGAGTGAGGGGTTGATTTATAGGGTTATGTCTGTCTCTAACCTAAACTTTAGAACACATTGTTAAATAAACCAAAACAGACACTAGGCTGAGTTTTGTTACAAATTCTGGGACTCATTTTTTTAGAAGGATGAAATCACTTGAGTTGTGTTTTAGTTAAAATAATTACCTGTTTTGCTAGCAGGAAGTATGCCTAATGCCATATATAGAATATATACTACAAGAATACCCAGGTCCCTGGTGTTCTGATATAGCCAGTAATCTATGTGGTAGGAATAAAGTCACCCACCAAAATGGAGATGATTAACTTGATCATTTGTTCACATTTGGATTACCATCAGAATTCATATTTTTAAACCATCCATACCATGCACCTCATGTTGCTCTTAATTTATCACATACTAGGTGCTAAGTTAACCATGATGACCTCAGACAGTTAAATGGCAGACAAAAATGCTTAATGCTGAGACCACTGTTTGCAGATATTCTGTTCTAAATGGTAATATGTCCATAATAGTATGATATTAAAATTAGTTTTTTTTTTAAATTTTAATTTTTAATTGCAGTTTTTCTAACTGCAGGGGCTCACTGAATACTTGACAACATTAATAGTAAGATGAAACAAGGAAATTTTATTTATCAAGAGCAATTGGACAAATGACCCTTTTCATGAAACTCCCCCCTACCTGGATTTTCATGACTCCCATCTCTGTTAATAATTTTCCTTGCAACCTAAGCTTTTCTTCTGAATGCCTTTTACTGTCTTTTTATCTTACGTCCTTTCTGTAAAAATTGGAGTTCCCTTTGCCTCCAACTTTGAAGTTCTTTTTTCCTTTTTTATTCATTATCCTCTCTTGGCATTCTTGGTCATTATGTGGGGTTCTTTAGTCTAGATCTCTTTTCAGAACTTTAAAACCCATATATTCAACTTAATCCTAAACATTTTCTTCTGAGTTTTACAGATGAATCTCACAAATTAAATGTCAAAGAGGAGGTCATTGTCTCCCCCCACCCCTCCCCAACCATCTCTATTCCCCTACCCATCACCAGGATTGGGCTGCCATCCACTGACTCATCCAGTCAAGGAACACAGGGGTCATTCCAGATATGTTCCTCTCCTCTTCTCTATCACCTAAATGACCAAACCCTGTGACTAAGTTTTCTATAAAATGCTCCAACACCAGTGTCTTTATTCCAGCCAACTCTAAAGCTACCACCATAGCTCAGATCCTCATCATCTCAGCCTGGATAAATTGTAGTAACATTCTAACTGGTCTCCTTGCCTTTAATCTACACTCACACTACCCATCTCCTCCTACCATGAGACCTTTTTAATGCCAAATCTTATTACTTTATGGCCCTGCATAGTACTTTAATAGCAAAGTTGTCACCAAACCTAGTAAATAACGTACCTCATTTGTGAAGGGAAAACAAACTTATGGCCCTGATGTATGTATATTTATTTATGTATAAAATATCAACATATATTACTACACAAATATATTGTAAAACATGGAGAAGAACAAGTTTACGCATGACTTGGAAATCAATATAATTAGGCATTCTAATATTCTCACTACCTACCCTCTAGCACTGGATACAATAGCACTGGTGATGGATGCACCCCACTACTTTTGGGCTATTGGATACTCACAAAGTTGTCCATTAGTCTCACATGATCTAGTCTCCCTGGACTCCTCTAGCCTTCACACAACCCACAAGCACACTGCTGCAGTCGTGCTGAGCCACTGAGCCTCCCTGGCTGCATCACACTTGCCTGTCGCGGGCCTCTGTGCCCCCTGCTTTCCCAACCTGAAGCACCCTCCCCATCCTTGTCTCCTTGGTGGCCATTTATTGAATGTCCAAAGCACAGTTCATGAATCTTTTCATTGTTTAAATTTTTCCTGCACTTTTACACACAATGCTCCATATAGAATCTCTTTGAGGACATTCATGCAACCTCACTGTGCTGGCTTCTATCTATACTCCCCTGTAACAGAGTTTTTCTCTCCTTCCTACTCCTCCTCCTCAGCTTTGAATCTTGGCATTCCTAGCACCTAAAAAAAGTTTCAGGAAATAGTACATGCATGATAAATATTTGTGGAATGAGCGAATATATTTAAGACAAGTTTACCCTTAAATCTGAGGATAAATTCAGGTTCTAAAATAACAAGTAAATCTATCAATAAATGAGGGTCAATTCTGTCTAGAAAGTTGTTATACATACATTTGAAACTGGGATTATTGCCAATCCCTGAAATAGTTTGAGAAGGTCATTTTACTTGTGAAGGAACTGAGATGCAGCGATGGGAAGCACTTCCTTAAAGTTACCCAGGAAGTTCAACTACATCTATTGCTTTGGGTGGTCACTGCCACAATTATCCTTATTTTTGACTCCTTTAATTATTTTTATTTACCCTCTTCCCATTGGTTTAAGCTTTTTCAATGTTTCCTGATTTGAGGGAAGGGACTATCCATTAAGAACTTTGCTTATTAATGAGAGTACCACTTTTTTTTCCAGGTCAAAAATCATAAATACATTGAGGGGTAATTCTCAGTCATTAGCTATATTCTTCCTTTCATTTATTTACGAGATATTAAATGATTTTTCTTCCATGCTATGGAAATGGGGCTTTCAGTTGTTTTTCTTTTTTAAAAATCTGGTTCTAGGTTCAAAAAACATTATATAAAATATAATCATCAAATAAGAGATGTAATATAAATAAGGCAATAAGCAACAACAACAACAATAATAACAGGAGGACTGTCCATGGGCCAAATACTCAGTTTAAGAGTAGTACATTACCAATGGACTGAATGTATATTTTTCTCCTTGTTCATCTTCATGCTTCTTTTCCACATAATTATTACCCTGAAACTTTGCTTGGTATTTCATTTATAAAATATTTCTTTTTCCTGAGAGCACAAATATATTAGTCTATTTTTATCGTAAAATGTAAAGTTTGTTATTTATATAATTTTAATCTATCTGGAATTAATTTAGTATAGGTAGTAAAGATCTAATTTTACTTATTTCCCATCCTCCAACCCCCAGTTAAATAGTCAATGGTCTTGACATCATTTATTGAATTGTTTTACCTTTCTCTGTTAATTGGCAATGATAATTCTTCATATAACAAGTTTCAGCAGATAGCTTTCTGAACTTGCCTTTCCATTCTATTAGGTCAATTTAGCCATGCTTAGACCAAAATCATGTTCTCCTATCATAATTATATGATAATTTTTGCTATCTAATAGGATAAGTTCAACCAGTTCATTTTTGTTTTCTATAAGAATCTTTCCTATTTTTGGCTCTTTCTTAGTCACAAATAATATTAGAATTAGCAACTCAGGTTCCTAAACAACAATAACAACAAAGACTGTTGAAATTTTGATAGGAATTGCTTTGAAGCCATATAACAATTTAAAGAGAATTAATTTATTACCTGTGATAAGCATGTCTCTATTTTTCAATAGTTATAGTTTTATCCTTAAAAGGTCTGTATAATTTTAAAATATGTTTCCATTTTGAGATTAACATGCAGTTTTAACACAACAAATCTTATGTATACCCTTAACATCTTATACTACATCTTTTTTATTTTTTTAAATTTTATTTTATTTTATTTTTTATTTTTTCAATGTACAGTTGCCTTTCACCTGCCTCCAGCCACGGACCTGGCTGAAGACCTGGCTTGCAACCTGGTTATGTGCCCTGGCTGGGGAATCGAACCAGCCACCTTTGGGTTCGCAGGCCGGCACCTTATCCACTCTGCCACCAGCCAGGGTCATTATACTACATCTTATAACATCTTATAACTACAGTATCACAACCAGGATCTTGATAATCATACAGTAAAGATACCAAATATTTTCCTTTCATAAGAATCCTTCATATGGTCCTTTTATAACCACACTTACTTTCTTCCCATTTCATCTACTTCTTCATGCTTGGTCATCACTAATATATTTTATATTTCTACAAATTTTCATTTCAAGAATATTATACAAATAGAATCATAGAATAACACTTTGAGTTTTCACTTTTACTTCACATAAATCCCTGGAGATTTATCCAGGTCATTGTTTGTGTCAGTAGTTCATTTTTTTTTTTTTTAAAGATTTTATTTTATTATTTTTAGAAAGAAAGGAAGAGAGAGAGGCAGAGAGGGAGAGAGACATCAATGTATGGTTCCTTTTCACCTGCCTCCAGCCACAGACCTGACTGGAGACCTGGCTTGCAACTTAGTTATGTTGCCCTGGCTGGGAATAATAGTTTATTCTTTTGTATTGTTGAGTAACATTATATAGTATGGATGTATCACAGTTATTTTTTCATTTGTTTGTTTTAATTCACATATTGAAAGACATCTAAATTATTTCCAGTTTCTGGTTATTATGAATAAAACTTCTATGACATTAACATACACATTTTTATGTGAAAATAAGTCTTCATTTTGCTAGGATAAATGTTCAGAGATACAACTGCTGGGTCATATGGTAGTTGCATGTTCCCTATTTTAAGGTAGTACCAAACTGGTTCCCAGAGTGTCTAAATCATTTTAGATTCTCACCAGCAATATGAGTGATCCAGTTTCTCTACATCCTCTCCCACATTAGGTCTTGTCACTATTTTTTATTTTAGACATTATGATTTCTATATGTATATATGGCAATTTATCATTTATTCATCAGTGGACACATAGGTTGTTTGCATATCTTGGCTATTGTAAATAATGCTGCAGAGAACATAGGGGTACATATTTTTTTTCTAACTACTGCTTTTGTTTTCACCAAATAAATACCTTAAAGTGGAATTGATGAATCATATAATAGATTATCTTAACATTTTTGAGGAACATTCATGCTGTTTTTCATAGTGTCTGTACCAATTTATAGTTCCACTAATTGTAAAAAATACCCTTTTCTCCACATCCTTGTTAACTCTTGTGATCTTTAGTCTTTTTTGTATTAGTCATTCTAACAAGTATAAGGTGATATCTCATTTGGTTTTGATTTACATTTCCCTGATGATTCATAATGTAGAAGATTTTTTGTTGGTCTTTTGTATGTTATCTTTGGAGATATGTCTATTCCTATCACCTTTCCATTTTTAAAACAAATTGTTTTTGATATGGAGTTGTATAAATTCTTTAAAGATTTTGGGTATTGACCACTTATTGATATATAATTTGCAAATATTTTCTCCTATTTAGTAGCTTGTCCTTTAACATTGTTAATAGTTTCTTTTGCAGGCAGAAGCTTTTTAGTTTGATGTAGTCCTACTTGTTTAATTTTGCTTTTGTTACTGTTGCTTTTGACTTCAGATTTAAAAAATCATCACCAGGACATTTGTAAAGGAGCTTACTGCCTATGCTTTCTTCTGGGGGCTTAATGGCTTTAGGTCTTATATTTAAATCTTTAATCTATTGTGAGTTCATCTTTGTGTATCATGGTCCAGTTTCATTCTTTTGACTACCCAGCGTTGTTTATTGAAGAGATTGTATTTCCCCATTGTAAATTTTTTGCTTGTTTGTCATAAATTTATTGATCGCTTATGCATGGGTTTAATTTTCAGTTTTATGCAGTTTCATTGATCTATTTTTCTGTTTTGTTTTTTTTTTGCCAATACCATACTGTTTTAATTACTGTATATTTATAACATAGTCTGAAACCAGGGAGCATGATGCCTATGGCTTTGCTCTTCTTTCTCAAGATTATTGTGGCTATTCTGAATCTCTTGATTTCACACACATTTTCAGATTATTTTTCTATTTCTGTGAAAAATGCAATTTGGATTTTAATAGAGATTGAATTGAGCATATGTATATTTCTTTGGCTAGTATGGGTATTTTAACAATATTAATTCTTCTAATATGTGAGTGTGAAGTATCTTTCCACTTAATTTCATTCCATTTCTTTCATGAATGTCTTATGGTTTTAAATATATAGATCTTTTATCTACTTGGTTAAACCTCATATTTAAATGATGTAAATTCAATACTATGTTGAATAAGAGTGATGAAGTGGTGAGCAACTATCCTTGCCTTGTTCCAAATTATAGGGAAAAATCATCCTTTTTTTTTTTTCCCTTTAAGTATAATGTTTTCTCTAAGTTTTCTATAAATGGTCTTTATTAGGTTGGGGAAATTCCCCTCCACTTCTATTTTCTGAGATTTTATTATGAAAGAATGTTAGATTTTTTAAAAATTCTTTTTTCCTGTGCTGTTGCTATGAATATGTGATTTTTCTTTCTTATGCAGTTGATATAGTTGATTGCATTAGTTTTCAATCTTGAACCAGCCTTGGAGTTCTAAAATAAATAACCATTATTCATACTGTATACTTTTTTTTATTTGTTGCTGAATTCTGTTTTCTGATATTTTGTTAATAATTTTTGCATCTACATTTCAAAGGCAAATTGGTCTGTGTGTGTGTCTGTGTTTTGTACTGTCTTTGTCTAATTTTGTTATCAGGCTACTACTGGCTTTGTAAAATGAATTAAAAAGTGTCCTTTATTCTATCTTTTGCAGACATCACGTAGAATTAGTGTTAACTCATTTTTAAAGATATGGTAGAATTCTCCAGTGAGATCATCTAGATATTAACTTTATTGTTAGTTTTAATAAATAAATTTAATTTTCTTAATAGTATAGGTTTGTTAAAATTTTTATTTAATGCTGGAAAATTTGTGGTAGTTTATATATTTTGAGCAATTGGTATAATTCATCAAAGCTGTCAAATTTATGGTGAAAAGATGTTCATAGCATACTCAAATTATTTTTTTGATGTCTGTCAAGTCTATAGTGACACCCAGTTTCATTCCTGATATTTTAAATTTGTGTCTTTTTTCTTTTTGGTCAGTCTTGCCAGATTTGTCAATTTTATTGATATTTCTAAGAGTAAGCACTTTATTTTATTGACTTTCTCTATTGCTTTTCTATTTTTGATTTTATTAATTTCTACTCTTGTCTCTCTTATTTCCATCTTTCTGCTTGTTTTGGGCTTATTTTGCTCTTTTTCTTCTAAGCTTATGAGGTAGAAAATTGGATTATTGATTTGAGACGTGTGATCTATGCATTGAGTGATACAAATTTCTCTTTTAATCTGCTTTAACTTTTTCCCACAAACCTTTATGTATTGTATTTTATTTTTATTCAGTTCAATCTACTTTAGAAAATTGCCTCCAAGACTGCTTCTTTGGCCCTTGACTGAAAGTATGTTGGTTTATTTTCAAGTGTTTGGAGATTTTTCTGTTATCTTTCTGTTATTGATTTCTAGTGACTTTATTGTGGATGGAAAATATACTATCTACGACTTCAATTCTTTTGAATTTGTTGAGGTTTACTCTATGGGCATAGTATGGATAGTTTTTACAAGTTCTATGAGTTCTTGAAAGAAATGTGTATTTCATTGTCATTGAAAGAAATGTTTCATAAACATCAATTAGGTCCTGGTGGTTGATGCTGCTATTGCATTCTTCTTTATCATTGCTAAATTTTTGTTTAGTTGCTCTATCTGTTTTTTTTTTTTTTTTTAAATTTTATTGTTGTTGTATTACATCCATC
>PVIW01010668.1:0-42692 GCA_004026585.1 Noctilio leporinus
CACTGTTGGTGGGAATGTAGGCTGGTGCAGCCACTGTGGAAAACAGTATGGGGTTTCCTTAAAAAACTAAAAATGGAACTGCCTTTTGATCCAGCAATTCCACTACTTGGACTATACCCAAAGAATCCTGAAACACTAATTCATAAGAACCTATGCACACCTATGTTCATAGCGGCACTATTTACAATAGCCAAGTGCTAGAAACAGCCTAAGTGTCCATCAGTGGATGATTGGATCAAAAAACTTTGGTACATCTACACAATGAAATTCTATATAGCAGAAAGGAAAAAGGAACTTGTACCCTTTGCAACAACATGGATGGAACTGGAGAGTATTATGCTTAGTGAAATAAGCCAGTCAGTGAAGGACAAATATATGATCTCACCCATTAAGGGACAATAAAGAACAAAACTAACAACAAGCAAAACAGAACCAAGTATATGAATACAGTGAATAGGCCTTCAGTGGTCAGGGAAAAAGGGGTTGGGGGGAGGGGGAGGGGGGAGGCAGAGGCAAGAAAGGGGAGCAGCTTAGACAAGAACCTAGTATAAAGGAACCATGGACATGGACAACAGGTGGGATTGACTTTGGGGGGAATGGGTGGGTGGGGATGGGGACAGAGAGGAGCAAAAAGGGGATGGATGTAATACAACAACAATAAAATTTAAAAAAAAAAGATTGCCAGATAAAATGATGGTTACCCAGTACAATTTGAATTTCAGATAAACAATGATTTGTTTTAGTATAAGCAAGTCCTATGTAAATTCAAATTTACCTGGGCATGTTGTGTTTTATTCCCAAAATCTGGTAAGTAACTTAGAACAGTGTCTGGCACTATCATCACAAGAAACATTACGTATGGTCTATTTTTTAATTAACTTAATTTGGCTTCGCAATTTTTAAAAAAGATTTTATTTCATTATTTTTAGAAAGAGGGGAAGGGAGAGAGGCAGAGAGGGAGAGAGACATCAATGTATGGTTGGATTTCACCTGCCTCCAGTCACAGACCCGACTGGAGACCTGGTTTGCAACCTGGTTATGTGCCCTGGCTGGGAAATCAAACCTGTGACCTTTGGGTTCGCAGGCCGGCGCCTTATCCACTGTGCTACCAGCCAGGGCAGGCTTTGCAATTTTAATGGTATTTTGAGCTAACTGGAGATACCCTGGACTTCACAAGAAAGATTTTATATTATCATTATAAGTATTTTTAGGAAGAGGTATCGTCAAAAATCAAACCACTCAGATGAAACAAGTTAAGTATACCACCCACAATTTACTAAAAGCAGAGATCCATAAGCTTGTTTTAAGCATTAGGTTTTATAATATTGTGCAAAAAAGAAAGTAGGGAGTCCCCAAACCAAAAGCTAAAAAACACATTGGAGAAATCAAATTGAGTGGAAAGCTTGAAGTCCAGTGTAGTCTATCATTGAATAAGTACTATATGGGGAATGGGAACAAGACCCAGATTACCGATTTATCTAATTTCTGGTTGTCCTTTCCAATTAAGTATTGGCACTACTTATGTGAACTTGGGAGAGTCAAGGAATGACTCGATGTCATATATGTTACTTTTATAAGATTTATAAGATCCATTCTATTTCTAAAAATTCTATGATTTTATATAAAAATATGACCACAGAGACTATTTTTACAAATATACTAGAAGTTATGTATAATAATAAATATGATCAGAAAATTCACTGTAATCAGCTATTCACTTCTCCCAATGATGCTACCAATGCTCAAAACATTTTTGGCATTTCTATTTTGGATTTTCTTTGTAGCAGAGTACTAGTTAAGAAATATCAACAAATGTTTTTATTCCAGCCAGTGAGAAGAAGAGCTAGGACTTGAACCCAGGCAATGTGGCTGTACCAAATCTATACATTAGTGAAAGTTACATTCCTTTAACACCAGTTTGTAGCCTGGGATTAATCTACTACAGCCTTACAAGTCAGGTTATAAAGACTCCATAAAGCAAAATAACCATTACATTTCATTTTAATCATAAAATAGTGTTTTTCACTCTGATCATTTTCATCTCTCATTTATTAAACTGGCTATGACTAGAATTTAACTTGGTTATAGAAAAACCAGTAAATGAAATGTTTTACAGTACTGATGAAGACCTAAAGAATGTCCAACTGGTTCCTAGGCAATTGCAAAAAAAAAAAAAAAAAAGATTAAGAAATGTCAGTAATGGCAACATCACTCAAATAGGCATATCATTCGTTATCAAAATGATGCTGCAATTATTAAATTTGAGTGTCAACTTGACTGGGCCATGAGGTGCCCAGATTAAATGTTATTTCTGGCTGTGTCTGTTAGGACTTTTCTGGGTGAGCTTAACATTTGAATCAGTGAATGCACTGAGTAGATCATCCTTCCTAATGTGGGTGGACATTATGACATTCATTGAGGGCTTAAATAGAACAAAAAATGGAGGTTTCATTCTCTTCCTGCTGGACCACCAGAGTGGGGACATTGGTCTTCTGCCCTTGTTCTGGCATTTATACCATTAGCTAGCTCCCTATGGCTCTCCCAGGTCTCCAACTTGCAGGTGGCAGAAGGGGGGACTTCTCAGCCTCCATAATTATATAAGTCTATAACACATTTTCTTTTAGCCCTGACTGGCATGGCTCAGTGAGTTGGGCATCATCCCACAAACTAAAGGATTGCTGGTTTGATTCCCAATCAGGGCATATACCTGGGTTGCTGGCCAGGTCCCCAATTGGGGGCATGTGAGAGGCAACCGATGCAGGTTTCTTTCACACATCGATTCTTTTATCCTTCTTTCTTCCTCCCTTTCCCTCTCTCTAGAAATAAATAAAATCTTGAACAGTTTTTTTCTTTGATATATGATAGATACAATTGTATCTCTTACTGGTTCTAATTCTCTGGAGAATCCTGACTGATAGAGGGGTCTCTGGGAATAATACATTCTTTTCTGTAAAATATTTTCACTTGTTCGTTTAAAAGAATCATCTGAGGCTGTCAGTTTTGATTGACATCTGAAGCTCAACAACCCAAGTGCATCCTTTCCAAACAGTGTCCAGGTGCACAAGGGTATCACTGTCTCAATATAATATTTAAAAAAGAACAGATTAATTGAGGTATAATTTGCATATCATACAATTCACCCCTTTCAAGTGTACCATCAAGTTGTTTTTAGTATATTCAGAATTGCGCAACCACCACCATTATCATTATTGCAAGTATTTTTTTACACAAAAGGAACCGCAAAACCGTTAGTACTCACCCCCAACTTTCCTCCTGCTAGCAACCCCTAATCTACTTTGTTTCTATGGATTTGTCTCTTCTGCGTAGTGCATTATAAAGCAAATTGTGTAGTGTGTGACCTTTCACATGTGGCTTCTTTCACATAATGCTTTCAAGGTTCATCCATATTGTAGCATGTATCAGCAGTTTATTCCATTAAAAATTCAATTCCCGGACAGGACACAGAACCAGGTTGCAAGCCAGGTCTCTAGCTAGGTCCGCAGCTGAAGGCAGGTGAAAGGCAACCACACGTTGATGTCTCTCTCCCTCTCTGCCCCTCACCCTTGCCCTCTCTCTAAAAATAAATGAAATCTTAAAAAAATTTTTTTAATCCTCACCCAAAGATAGGTTTTTATTGCTTTTTAGAGGGAGGGGAAGGGAGAGAGAGAAGCATCGATTGGCTGCCTCTTCTATGTGTCCTAACCTAAGGACAATCCTACAACCTAGGTATCAGCCCTGATGGGAATCAAACCTGTACAACCTTTCGGTGTATGAGACAATACTCCAACTGAGCCACCATGCCAAGGCAGTTCATTCCATTTTACTACCAAATACTTTCCATGATATAGAAATACAACATTATTTTTCACTTAGTTGAGAGACATGTGGATCATTTCCATGTTTGGGTTATCATAAATAATGCTGTTAAAAGTATTCAATTTAAAAAACTGAAAAAAATTAAATAAATAAATAAATAAAAGTATTCATGTACAGGCTTTTTCTTAGAACTTATAGTTTCACTTGAATATATATTTAAGAGGAAAATTGCTGGATCTTACAGTAATTCTGTGTTTAGCTTTTGAAGAACTATCAAACTTTTCTAAAGTGGCTGCTTCATTTTATATTAGCACCTGCTATGTATGAGGGTTTAAGTTTCTCCACATCTTTCTTTATGTTTATTAGTCTGTCTTTTTTATTTTAGCCACCTTAATGAGTTCAAAGTTGTATCTTTTTGTGGTATCTTATTTTGATTTCATCTGACAATGATGTATGGTAGACATCTCTTCATGTGCTTATTGATCCTTTATATATCTTGTCTTTATTTTTTTGAGAAATGTCTAAGTCCTTCCCTAATTTTTAAGTATATTTTATTGATTTTGCTGTTACAGTTGTCCCAATTTCTTTTCTTTTTGCTTCCTTCCACCCAGTAACCCCCTTCCTTCCAGCTATCCCACCCTCTTAGTTCATGTACATGGGTAGTGCATGTAAGTTCTTTGGCATCACCCTTTCCTATACTATTCTTAATATCCTCTTGTCTATTTTGTTTTTACCAATAATACTTCTTAATCCCGGCACCATTTCCCTAATCTCCCTCTTACCACTCCTAGCTGATAACCTTCCAAATATTCCCCATACCTATAATTCTGTTTCTATTCTGGTCGTTTGCTTAGTTTTCTTTGTTTTGTTTTATTTTTTCTTTTATGTTCTGTTGTTGATATTTGTTTCTTGTCATTTTAATGTTCATAGTTTTGAGCATCTTTTTCTTGAGTTTTTTTTTTTTAATTTCATATAATAATGGCTTGATGATGATGAACTCCTTTAGCTTTACCTTATCTGAGAAGCACCTTATCTGCCCTTCCATTCTAAAAGATAACTTTGCTGGATAGAATAATCTTGGTTGTAGGTTTTTGCTTTTCATCATTTTGAATACTTGTTGCCAATCCCTTCTAGGTAAGAATGTTTCTTTGGAGAAATCAGCTGATAGTCTTATAGGTAATTTGCTTCTTTTCTTTTGCTACTTTTAAGATTCTCTCTTTATCGTTAATCTTTGGCATTTTAATTATGATGTGTCTTGGTGTGGTCCTCCTTGGGTCTAGCTTGTTTGGTACTCTCTATGCTTCCTGGACTTGTATGTATATTTCCTTTGCCAAATTTAGGAAATTTTCCATTATTATTTTTTCAAATAAGTTTTTCATTTCCTGCTCTTCTTCTTCTCCTTTTGGAAGACCTATGATTCAGGTGTTGGTATATTTAAAATTGCCTCAGAGGTTCCTAAGCCTTTCCTCATTTCTTTCAATTTTTATTTCCCCATTCTGTACGGTTGATTGTTTATTTCTTCCTTATGTTCCAAATCACCTATTTGAATGCTGGTTTCCTTCCCTTCACCCTTGGTTTCATGTGGATTTTCCTTCATTTCACTTAGTATAGATAGCCTTTACTTTTTCCCTTATGCATTTGTCATACTCAAGCATATCTGTTAAGTCTCTGAGCACCTTTATCACCAGCATTTTGAACTCTGTATCTATTAGGTTGGCTATCTCCTTGTCGGTTAGTTCTCTCACTGGAACCTTGATCTATTCCCTCTTTGGGCCATACTTCTCCCTCCTCAACTTGACAAGCTCCTGTGTTTGCCTCTGAGTCTTAGGCAGAGCAGTTGCACCTGTTACATTGTAAGGGGCGGAGCCTTATGGTGCTATATGTGAGGGAGGGGTCTGAGAGGGAACAATGTTGCTTGCTCAGCACTTTCCCCCTTTCCAGGCACTTCTCCACTTTCTGTATGGGACTGGCGCCTCTTTAGCTATTGCCCTGGCAGTGGTTCTCTGAGTAGGTGGGTCTGCAGACATTCTAGAACTTTGGGAGTCCTCTAAGCAAATGGAATCTGCTGAGAAACTGACAGTTTCTTCCTCTGCCCTAATCCTCACTGGTTTTCTTGGTCAGAAGCAATAAGGCTTTATTTTCCTGGTGCTAGAACCATGAGCTGTGTGGTCTGGTCTGGTGCTGGGAGAGCTTCCCAGGTGTCCTTCCTACTTTTTAAAAAATGTGTGACTGCATTGCCACACTGCATCCTCCCCACCCTGGCTCTGCCCCTCCTACCTGTCTGAATGAGTATTTCTTCTTTGTATCTTTGTTTGTTGGACTTTCATGCAGCTTGATTTTGTGGAACTTCTGATTATCTCCAGTTTTGAGGTAACTGTATTCTTTCTTAGTTGTAGAATGTCCACCTGTGCCTCCATCTTGGCTAGAAGTTTCCCTTCTCTCATATTTAAAGTTGGATTATATTTGAGAGTTTTTTATATGTACTAGGTACAAGGTTTATATAACTATGTATTTGCAAATATTTTCTCCATTCTTTGAACTGCCTTTTTCTTCTCTTGATTGTGTTCTTTGAAGCACAAATTTTTTTTATTTTGATGAAATCCAATTATTTATATTTCATTTTGGTACTTGTATATTTGGTGAAATAGCTAAAAAATGATTTCCTGATCCAAATTCATGAAGATTTACTCTTACATTTTCTCCTAAGGGTTTTATGCTGTTTTCTTTTTATACTTAGGGCTATGACACATTTTGAGTAGATTTTTGCACCTGGCATGAGATAGAAATCAATTTTTTTTTTCATTTTGCTATTCAGTTGTCTCAGCATATTTGTTAAAAAGACCATATTTTTTCTATTTAATTGTATTGGCACACTTGTCAAAAATCAATTGACTGTAAGTGTATGGATTTATTTCTGAATTCTGAATTCTATGTTATTGATCTATATGTCTAGATTTATGCCAATACAACACTGTCTTAATTAGTATAGTTTTGTAGCAAGTTTTGAAATCAGGAAGTATGAGCCCTCCTACTTTGTTTCCTTTTTCAATATGATTTTGGTTATACTGGGTCTTTTGCAATTTCATATGAATTTTAAAATTAGCTTATCAACATGCAGAAAAGGCAGCTGGAATTTTTTAAGAGATTGTACTGAATCTGTAAATCAATTTGGAAAGTTTTGCCACCTTAATTTTAAGTCTCCCATATATAAACATCAATAATGTTTTATAGTTTTCAATGTGTATTAGTTCTTGCATTGAACTAATACACATTGAATTAGTGTATTAGTTCTGTTAAATTTATTCATATGTATTTTACTTTGATATGATTATAAATGAAATCATTTTCTTAATTTTATTTTTGGACTGTTTATGGCAAATGACTTTATAGAGTATTTGCACTGTATTACAATTGGCTTTGTTTGGCTTTTGCAGGTTAACTACAAAATCTGTATAGTTGTGGATTTCATTGAGTTCTCCTACTTGAAGTTTATTGAGCTTCTTAAATGTGTGGATTAATACTTTTCATTAAATCTGAGAAGTTTTCAGCCATAAATTTAAGAAATATTCTTTCTCTTCTTTTCTTTCTCTCTTTTTTTCTGGGGTGGCTATCATGCATATATTTATATACTTGTGGTATCCATGGTTCTCTGAATCTCTGTTCATTTTTCTCATTTCATGATTCCTTCTGTTCTAAACTGATTTCCATTTTAGCCTCAAATTCAGTGGATTCTATTGTTGAGCCCCTTAGCAAATTTTCATTGCAGTTACTATACTTCTCAACTTCAGAATTTTTATTTGATGCTTTTAAAATAACTTCTGTTTCTTTATTGATAATCTATTATTTGGTGAGACATCATTCTCATGTTCACTTTTTGAGATATGGCTTCTATTAGTTCTTTGAAAATATTTATAAAAGCTGATTTTAAGTACTTGTCTAGTAAGGTCAAGTTGTGAGCTTTCTCAGGGACAGTTTCTTTTGACTGCTTTTACTGTGCGCATGAGCTTTGTTTGTTGTTGTTGTTTTTGACATATTTTTGTTAGAAATTTGCTGAAACTAGACTTTTAAGATAATGTGGCAACTCTGAATTTATATTTCCCCCCTCCTCAGTGTTGCTATTGTTGCTATTTGTTTAGTGACTGGCTAAACTATTTAAGTTTCCTTTGTTGTATGAATCCATTAAAGTCTCTGCCTGGTTAGCTTATTTGTCATCTAATAATTGGACATAAATTTCCCATAATGCCTTGAACCAATAAGTATCCAAACCTTTCCTAAGAAGCGGTGCCCATGTTAGGATGCTCATTCAATGCTTCAGCAGTTTAAAACTCTGGTTAGCCTTTACTTCCTGCTTACCCAAAAACATCATGGTGAGAGATTAGGGTCTCCTCAGGCCTCTCCTGAGCATGTGAATAGTCTGACATATGCAACGTGGCCTCCTACATTCTCAAGAATATGACAGAATTTTTCAAAGTTCCCTGTGACCATCTTATTCTCAGATCTTTCTTTTAAGTTTCTTAGTCATCACTGGTTATCATGACCTCTGGCAACTACAATGTTAAACAACTGCTACAGAAAGTTTCTGACAAGGGCCCCAGGAAAAAGGCTGTTTGTACTGAGCTATGTGTGAGGTCAAATAAAGACAAGCTGTATGTGTGGAGATTTTCAGGGAACTGTCAGCCAGGTCAAATAATAAGTGTCTGGAAAGTACACTTTTTGGAGATGCTCTAACTCCCTTTTGCTCCCTCCAGGGGCTGCTAAGCTGCTGCTTTCCACGCCTACTGTGATTGCAAGGCTACTATGAAATGGGGGAGAAGAAATGGAAATCAGGTAAGGTAAAATGCCATAAAGCTAATGGTTCTTATCAAGATTAATTTGTTTTTCTTTGATAAGCACTACTCAAATTTTTGCAAGTATTTTATTAATTTCCAGAATTCTGAAAACACCAATTTTGACAATATTTTCTTACCAATGTTCTCATTGCTCTTATGTAAGGAGAATGTCAAAGATCCATCTTCTGTGATTTTTGAAGTACTTCTAATACGTTCTTAAACTAGATGTTTAGGCCTTTCGATTCCTACTGCCTCCCCCCTAAAAAAAAATCACTTTTACAAGTTCTATTCATTCCTTTTAATACATGGCACCTTTCATAAAGCTTACACCATCATAGGCAACTTCTCCAAATAGAATCCTTTTATGTGAGACCCACCCTTTGGTTTTGACATGGGCAAAAGGACAATGCTGAGCAGGTTATTGTTTTCCAACTAAGGAAAAAGCAGTCCTTCTTCCTACATTTTAGCTGCTATTTATAGTTAATTAATATATTTATTTCTAAAATCTTCATATTCTCCCTCATTCCTCTTGGTTATGTAGTTTAATAAAGTTTTGATGTGGTATAAAAAAGCTCAGGTATGTCCACCTCATATTAACAAAGAGTGTCAGAGAAATCAGAATACTGAGCCCTGTCGGACACACAGTTAGTTCTCAGAAAAGTTCCTCTTTGCCTGACACCAAAAAAAAATACAATAGACTAATCTATCTTTTTAACTCATCTTATCTATGGATCAATGTGATCTGAGGATAATTCTGAAAATCTTTAACAAATAAATTGCAGCATTTAGAGGGTTTAATGACAGAAGTAGCCAAGATGGTTTCTGGAAAATAATTAGATTTGGTTTTTCTAACATTTCAAAAAATCTCCAAACCTGCAATATTTTATTAGTCATAAATATTTTATTCTTTCCAGACTTACCAATATGACTGAAATGATGATGTCTCCACATCTACAGGGAAAAAAAATACACATGCACACACAGAGAAATATACTCTCAAGAAAAAGTAAATATTTAATGCCTATCTATATATTTAATATTTGGACCTGGTCTAATTTATTTTGGAAGATAATATTGTGATTATTTCTTGCAAAAAATAAGGCATCCAAAGATAGTGTTTATTTGCCCTTTTCATGTGAAATATTTGTTGGTCTTATTTTTCTAAGGAAAAAAAAAAAAAAAGGATTTTCTCCCTGTAAGTGCGCAAGACAAAGAAAAGATAAATTGGAAGGAAAATATGGTTGGAAAAATCTTTTTAATGCTGTGAGGAAAAATATTTTATAAATGTCTTCCAAAGATTAGAAAAATAACCAACTGTATAGCTAGTTAATTAAATTAAATAACTTTTATGCCACTGAATTCATCTCTTTAATTGTTTTAAGTTAAAAGAAAACTGTTTTAATTATGATATTCTGCATTGAAATGGATTCTTGATGCAAGCTGAAAATGACACTTTTCCATATGCAAATGTGTGCTAAATAGTCTCACAAAGTGTAATATAAATAAAAACAGAACAGATAAACCAAAGTAAATTATTTTCATAAAATGTTTGGGTTGTTTCACTGTGTTTTTGTGAATATAATGAGATAAATTATTATTATTGTTTTGCTTTGTAAATAGAAATAGATACGTTAATAATTATACACATCTACATGTACCTATTAATCTTTTTAACATTACTTTTTCACTGTTTATGTGATTTAAAATATGGCGTGAAAGGATTCTTGATTTATACAAAGCTCCCCTCAGAATCGCTGCCAGAGTCTGACAGATACCCTGACTATGCTTGACTTTTCAGTGTACATTGTAGCTAATTTATTGGCACTTGTCTTTTTGGCAAAGTCTGATGACTTACTTTCCAGTTGGAATACTTTAAGTATAGAGATACACAGCCTGCCTTCCTTAATTGATACCCTGCACTCCATCAACTGGCTGCTATGCCATCTCTTCTATGTCTCCCTTCTATGTTCCAAATCTCGTGAGTTGCCTTTCCCATTAAGGACGTGTACCTGCTGTTATGCAAGAGTATTGCTGGGTGAGGAAAAATTAATATTCAGATATCAAATAAAACATCTGGAATTACATTTTCAGGTCCAGTAATGTTCACCTAGAAAGAGAAAAAACAAAGCCAGAGTAAAGCACTGTGATTTTCTGGCAAAGTCACACATCTAGAAACAAATATATCCTGATTTTCGTGTCCTTCCTTTGCCCAGTGATTGTGCATGGTCCTGCCAAACACTGCTCTTTCCTCCTCCCTCCCATGCCCTTGTAAAGTAAAAATCACATATGTACACCTAGACAGTGGTTTCAAGTGCTTATATCAATAAGCATAAAATTTCTATGCTTGGAGGCCAAGAACTACATTTGCAAAGAAAAACCCCACATATCCATGAAAAAAAGAAGAAAGAATTCTGAGGAAGTGAAGATTTACATGTTGAGCCTATGGGTTTTTTAAAAAATATATCTGATTTGTAATTTTGTTTCTTTATGTTGATCTTAGTTTATTTACCCTGTTTATGAGCAATGCGATTAATACAAACATTTTCTAGGCCAACCTTCGAGGTATTTTACACAATTTGCTCAGAAGTGAACAAATAAGGAAGTCAATCTGGAAGCTAGCTTTGATGAACCCATGATTTTCAAATTCCTTCTGTATTCCAAAATCTTATTAAAATGAACAATTTCTTTGTCTTTTGGTTAAGGCGAAAATTTCATGTGAAGCAGATATTTATTGACTCTAATAATTTTTCTGCATGAAAATGTACCTTACATACAAGAAAAATCTGAATTTTTGGTTAAAGTTTGCTGATAATCTAAGTGTTGGTTGTTTTGTAGCAACTAACCCTAATTACTACATAATAAACCTAAAGATGAATTTTAAACATGAATTAATACATGAATATTTTTAGTGTAAATAGGCTTTTACCAAAATACCCATATATATCATTGATTTAAAGGAATTCTAGTTCAGACCATGATAAAGTAGCTGGTATCAAACTCATTAAACATGAACTATAAAGGCTAAGTACAATATATTAAACAACTGTTGAAGTGCACTAGACAGCAAGCAATTCAGGGTGTAATTCTTTTAAAAAAATGGAAATGAGAGAGTCCTACATTCACTCCAGATTTATTCCGTATGTTATTTTCAAATCCTTGGTAGAGAAAATAGGGCTGAAGCACAAAATGTCAGCTTCAATGGGCAAAAGAAACAAAGATAAGAGCTTGTAAATGCTAAGAATGCTGGGATTGGGGGGTGCAGGGCCAGATACCAGGTAAAGAAGAGCTAAAGAGAAGGAACAAAAAAATGCATAAAAATTCTCCTAGTATTTTAACCCAATTGGAATATGCTTTACAAAGAGAAAAGCCCATATTTTTAAAAAGAAAAAGAAAAACAACTGTTGGGAGGCTAACTAATGAGAAAGCTTTCAGGAGTTGCAAAATATTATGGAGATCTTAAAATTCCAGCCCATTCATACTGCAAATAGCTTGATGAGCACTCCACTCATTTAGTTGAGATTCCAAAAAGTTTACACTTAAGAATGAGGTTTACTTCCTAGGCATAAGAAAATAATTGAAAATCACTACCCTAAAAATTCTAAATCAAATATTGACAAGATCTAAGTGATCTGCCAGTAATTTAAGTGTCTACTGATTACAAATTCAATGTAGTACAGAGGAAAATCACAAATACAGAGTTTCTCTAACACAATTCAGCATACAATAAAATGTTGCTAGACATGTGATGAAGCAGAAAAAAAGATTATGGTAATTAAGAGAAAAGACAATCAAAGCAGACAAAAAAATTCCAAATGTCGTAATTAGCTTACAAAAACTTCAAACTAATTACAAATAATGAGTTAAATAAAGAAAGGAAAATATAGACTAGACAGATTAAAATATGAAAGATTTTAGCAGAAAATTTTATAATTCACAAGAATGTTAAGTAAACATTCTAGAACTCCAAGATGCAACACCTAACATTAAAAGTCACTTGATGCATTTAACAGAAGTCTTGACCAGCAGAAGACAAGCTTCATAACATCAAAGGCAGGTTTATAGAAATAACACAGTTAAAGCACAGAATAAAGAAAAAGAAAACAAAGCAGAGAAGGAGAGGTTAGAGACATGATTAAAGGGTCTAACATATATGCAATTTGAAAGGAAATGAGGTGTGTCCTCTCAATGGAGAAGAGAGAATAACATAGAATATTTAAGGAAATAATACTCAAATTATTTTCCAACTGTGATGAAAGGCATAAATTTTAGAAGTTCAACAAAACCCAAAAAGGAGAAATACAAAGAAAACCATAGCAAGGCATTTCATGGTCAAACTGTTGAAAAATAAAAATAAATGAACAAAAATACAATTTTAAAAGCATTTTAGAAGTATATGAATTACTTTCAAAGAAGAAAAATATGAATGACCACTGACTTCTTAACATAATTTGTGAAGCCAGATGACATCATTAAAGCACTAAAAGAGGAAAATAACTGTCAACCTTGAATTTCAGATTATACCAGGGAAAATATCCCTAACAAATGAAAATAATACAAAGACAAAAGTTCAGAGTAAGTACATAATGAGCATACCAGTCTTACAAAAATATTTAAGGAAGATCATTGAGGTAAGCAGAAATAATTATTGAAAATCAGAGTACAGGTGTGCAAGAAGCATTAAAAGCACCAAGGAAAGGTAAATATATGGGTAAATGTAAAAGCCTAATGACCTAAAAAAGCAAAGCTTTTGTGGTTTAAGGCACATGTCAAGGTAAAATATCTTTTAAAAAATAGCAAAGCCCTGATCAGTGTGGCCCAGTGGGTTGGGCATCATCCTGCAAAGTGAAAGGTTGCAGGTTCGATTCCCAGTCAGGGCACATGTCTGGATTGTGGGTTTAGCCCCAGGTCAGAGCACCTGCAAGAGACAACCAATCAATCTTTCTTTCTCGCATCAATGCTTCTCTCCCTCACTCTCTTCCCCTCTCTCTAAACATAAATAACTAAATAATTCTTTTTTTTAAAACATGTATGGGGTAGATAGAGTTAACGAGAGAATTCCTGTGCCAGGAGACACAGCTAGTCATAACGAACTAAGTTATAGTTGTCACTTCAGCACTTCAAGCTCTTTACATCTAGGGACCAACAGACAAGAAAAGGAGTCATTATCCTGACAGAAATTATTGACTACAATTGTCAGGAAGAAATAGGGCTCATTTATAATACAGGGATAGGAAGAAGTCTGGAACCCATGTGATCCACCTGGATGCTTCCTGGTACTTCCTTGCTCTATTTTGATAATAAATGGACACGTGCAGCAACTGCATCATGAGAAGGCACAGTGACAAGGAACTCAACCCCTCAGGGCTCACGATCTTTATCACAGCCTGTAATGGTTAATTTATGTGTCAACTGGCTAAGCTCTTGTCCCCAGTTTTTGGCCAAATGCTAGCCTAGGTGTTACAGTTAAGGTATTTTTGTAGAGTGATTAACATTACAATCAATTGACTTTAAGTAAAGGAGGTTATTCTCAGTGTTATGGGTAGAGCTTAGGAGTTGGAAGGCTTGAAAGTAAACTCTGGGGTTTCCTAGAGGAGAAGGAATTATACTCCAAGACTAACATAGAAGTCCTGCCTGCGTTTCCTGCCTTTCATCGACATGAGCCAATTCCTTATAATCAACCTCTCTATCTATCCATCCACCTATATGATTTTTATATATCTTATTTATCCTTTTTTCTCCAGCAAATTCTAGAAGGCA
The DNA here is from genome assembly GCA_004026585.1 of Noctilio leporinus. Taxonomy (NCBI): domain Eukaryota; kingdom Metazoa; phylum Chordata; class Mammalia; order Chiroptera; family Noctilionidae; genus Noctilio; species Noctilio leporinus. Next base: position 14,403 of record PVIW01010668.1, read on the forward strand.
AGCTACCAAGACTAAGCAGCATTTTAGCTGAGGATGATTGGAACCTAGAATAGGGAAAAAAGTGAAGGTGAGTTATCAGTTGCATCTCCATAGCCTCTGGGAGCCACAGAGATTGTAGTTTATCCCACTAACCTTCCACTTCTAAGTCTTTTCAAGAAAAGTAGCACCAGAATCCTGGAGGAGGGGCTCCATAACTTAGGTAAAAAACAAATCCAAGAGAGTCAAGAGCTAGACTGTGAAGGACACTGTGATGCACTGCACATGGTCCTTCTGGAATGAAGAAAGGGCTTGTTTTCCCAGGTGCTGTGCTACCTGCAGAAAGCCTCCTGCTGTCAGCCCCAGGCAGCCCTTGTCCAGTGACCAATCACTGACCTTTCCTCAGGGTTGGCCTTCAGAACTCACCTCAGGGTTGGCTGAAACTCTGCAACTCAACTTCTCTATTCAGTAATTGAGGAAGAGGTGTTAACATCTTCAACTGTAATTGAAGCAAAAGAAGCCAGATACGAAAGAGTAAATAAATTTTCTATGATTTCATTTATATGTATATGAAAGTCAGAACAGGCGAAACTAAATCACAATCACGAAAGTTAGAATACTGGTTATTTGTGTGTGTGTGTGTGTGTGTGTGTGTGTGTGGGAGGAGTGTTACTGATTGGGAAAGGGCACAGGAGAATCTTCTGAGTTGATGGAAATGTGCTGTATCTTCATCTGGGTAGCGGTTACATGGGTAAATACATGTATACATTTAGATTTCTGCAATTAAGTAGATCTAAGTCATATCCAAATTTAACAACATTTTTTCAATGGTAAAATATAATTAATTCAAATCCCAGTTGAGTCTTTTGCTAGATGTATGAATTTTTAGAAGCGATTTTCTCTAAGCCTCAGTTTTCTCAACTCCAGAACGAAGCTTTGGACTGGATAATCTGAGTTACATGGCACAGGTCTATCAAAGCAGCTCTTTAGCGTGTTCTTACAAATTGAAAGAAAAAAGATAAACACCCTACTTTTTAAAAAAGTCCAGTTTTCACAAGAAAAACAAATGGTCTATAATCTAATGGAAAAAACTGACAAGAGAGAATTTTTACCCTAGAAAGTACACATTTAAAAAAGTAAATTCTAATATTCAGTTTAGCTATTTGCTGTTTCCAAAACACTCACTCTACCATTTCTTCTTCCCAAAAGAACTCAGAATCTCCCAACCACGTTCAGTAGGGTTCCCCAGTTCCAGGGATGGGCGAAAATGGGTCAGAGAAAATCAGTGTCTCATCTCTGTGTCCTAATGATTTGTCCCATAATGAGAAAACAGAATGGAACCCAGGCCTAAGCGAACCTTCAAATCACATTCCTTGGCCCCTAAGATTAGTTCAAAGTGAGTTCACAACCTAAGATGATACATCCAAAAGGAAGATCAAATTTTCTTTCGATAGGTGGGGGATCTGTTTTCCCCTGCACATGAACAAGGAGGCTCCTGGCTCTGGCAGCTGTTGGCAGCCACTTTGTTACCTTGAGGGAGTGAACAAAACCAACCAGCAAAAGAGGACAAAGGCAGAAGGACCTCAGCAAATGGAGTCAGAGTCTTGGTGACAACATAACCTTTGTGGTGAAACCACATTGGAAGCCTCCCCTGCTTCTGGACTTTTCCACGAGAGAGGGCCAAAAAATCCTTTATATTACTTAACTCAAGGCAAGTTAGGGTTTTCCTTACTTGCAAACAAAATTATTCTATCTTAGCAGCATCAATGAGGATTTTGAAAAACTGACATCAACATGTAGCTGGTAGAAATGAAATCTGATTCTTTTGAAAGGCAATTTGATCATGTGTATCAAAAGATCTAAGTATGGGATACCCTTCAACCCAATATATAAATATTTAAGCACTTTTTATGTACCAAACACTATTATAGGAGTCCCTCATGAAACTAGCCTTAAGAAATACTCATGAATGTGTAAAAAGATTTATCTATAAGGATGCTAATCTCACAATCCTTTGTAAAAGAGAACAATTAGAAATAATATAAATGCCCAGCAGAAGGTGATTGCTTAAATAAGTTTGGGGGTATTGGCATAATAAAACATTATTTAGGCATTTAAAATGCATTGTAAAAACTACTTAATGATAGGAAAACATATTCACCTTATACTATTAGGTGAAAAAAGCTGGTAGTGAGAATGCAAAGGGTAACTCATGTTTGTGTACTTACATGTGTATATTTATGTACAAGAAGCACTTGATATTAGATACTCTAAAATGTTACATTATTCTGGATGCTTAAATTGTGGATGTTTCTGATTTTCTTCTTAGTACACCTTTATGCTTTTTTATAAGTTTCTGTTATTAAAATGCTTTCCCTGTATTAGCAGAAAAACATCAATCTTACAGAATGATCCCAAGTAGTTTGAAGTAAAAGGTAAATATATAATACTTGAGTGTTAATTAACAGTATGCTTTTTCATTAACCCAAGATGACCATCTAAAAACTTCTTTAAATAAAGTGTCAGACTAGCATCCTCCATTCTCAGTTCTGTCTATTCAGGGAAGACTGTCACAGGTTTTTCTTACCACATTCCTACTTTTTAATGGAATAGAGCAAACAAGATCTTGGAGCTGATTAATGACTGCTGGGGCTGGGCCATGGGTCTCTTGTCTTGGGATCCAGGGCTATTTCCACCACATTGTGTCCTCTGTCCAGCACACAAGTAACAACATCTTTAGAATGAAACTGCCATCAGCAGTCATTCAATACGTTCAGGGTGTTATCAAAAATAGCTTGACAGCTATGAGGATTGTTATTTAAAGACTGAAAACCAAAGTACACCCTGAATTTAAAAAATAAAGAAACACACAGTGATTTTTAAATATTTTCATCATCTTTCTTGCCTTTTAAATTTTATAGAATAGATTTTAAAGCTTTGTACATTTAAAGATGCTTCTACACAGGCAGAGTGAAACTGTTGGTAGGGTGAAGTCTGCAGTGAACTCTTTCTGTCCTCCCTTAGTTTCATTTTTGCCCTTCCCTCCTTCTCCAGAAAATTATTCTGCATTCTCTCTTCTGGATGTTTGATGTAAAAGAGACACTATGATTCAGAGATTGAATAACAGTTACAAATTTCCATTTCACTTTGCTTAGCAACTCAGATGTGGTTTAATGAAGCATGAATAGAATTCTCCCAGAGGTAGATCTGAGCTGAACTGAGGAGGCTTCTGACTGCCAACTCTTCTGCACACTAAAATAACAGCATTACCTATTACACGTATTTGTTATCTGTTACTAAGAGAAAATCACCAACCCACCCAGAGAAACAGAAATACAGCTAATCATGAGACTTCTCAAAAGGGCAGAAAACCTATTTGTTTACATTAGAATGCTCACAGTTCTCAAAAGAAGGTAAATGTTTCCAAACAACTGAAACAAAAGACTTCATTGAAGATATACTTTTGTTTAAAACAAACAAACAAAAAAAAAGTGCCTGGCCTAAATACTACTCCTCAAATGGTCAGTTCTAATCAAGGAAGTATTTTTTTTTCCCCCTTAATCAAGCTTGCAGATACATAGCTTTAAGATATCAAATCTCTTCAGTAAATATTTCTTCACTGTTCCTATGTGTGGAGCTCTGCAGAGGACCTAACTGACCTGCAGGAGAAGATTCAGTAACATCTAAGAGATCAGCCCTGCCCACAGGAGACTTGATGTCCAAGTAATACTGACTCTGGAGTAGGCACGTTCCGAGCAGGAGTAGTGCTCTCTGCCTTCATCAAATATTACCCTCTTTTCTCAAAATTCTTCATAAACTTTGGTCCTGGAGTTGATTTTCATGGTTAATTTATGAGAAAGGAAGGAAAAAAATAGGTAAATGAATGTGAAACTGTAAGTTTGGTTCAGGCCTTTAATAGTCAGAGTAAGAATTTGAAGAAAGTGAACAATAATTTATTGTAAGTAATAAGATAATATGGATCGTGCCATGGAATAGGAACCAAGGATTCAAGGCCATCCATATGTACTAATTTGGACATGACAAACTTAAAACCTATTTATAACATTTAAAGTATTTTATGGCTTTTTCTTTCCAAAGAAGCACACATCATATTGCACAAGGTCTGTAAATATACAAGTGTTCTTCTCTGCCAAAAACAACTGACAAAGCAAAAGGATGACCCAAGTATTGTTTTTCCGACCTGAATCTGCAATAGGTAATCGCACAGAAATATTTGGTACTTAATAACCTTGAAACTTTGAATTCAAAAAGATTTTATGGCTCAAAGGCTACATGGCCTAATGGCTCAGGTTCATAAATCCACCAAGAATGTGTCTGGCTATTGTAACTGTACCCACCTTTGTGCTGATGTAAAACAAAACCCGGTGTCAATAATGTCTAGCCCTAGAACAGTGCCTGCCTGTTGGGGATGCTGGATAGTTTGTCAAGCTGAACTGGGTGTGAATTATGGCTTCTACTTAAAGTAATTTGGAAAATGAAGAATTTCCATTCCTCTCAACCTTCATTTTCAAAGAACCACATAACACCAGATTATTGGTAATGCTTTAAATATCTCTGGAATTCAAAATCAGGGATATTCAGGCATCATTTCATACAAAATGGACAGTTTCAAACATAGCTATCAAATATTGATTTTTTCCCCCTAAAAGCACACCTGTCAGGAGTTAGGTGGGGTGGGTAGAGGTTGGCTGCATTATTTTCTCTGGGGCTATAGCAGGGAAGCATCCTGTAGTTTCCAGAGGCCAAGTTTGAAGACAACAAACAAGTATCCCAAACTAGGATCAGAATTTCCCCCAGATCTCACCACTGTACCTAGTGAACATCCAAGATGTTGGCTGCACTCCCAGACACCCTACCGCCTGCATATTATCATAGTCCCCTCCCCCTTCTGGTGGGCTCCCCATCAAGGTAGGAAGAGAGGTGAAAGTGCCTGAATTACTCTTCTCTTTAAGGCTCCTCTGGAAATAGCTTCCCCTCTCAAAGGAGTTTTTGCTGAGCCTCATCCAAGTACAGTATTTCTTAAGTGGCATTGCAAGATGGCTATTGAATATTTAAAAACATGCCTTCTCTGATAATTTTTTAAATTATCTTTAAAAAATTTTTTTGTGTGTGGCTATTTTTTTAAAAAAAAGATTTTATTATTTTTAAAGAGAGGGTAGGGAGAGAGGCAGAGAAGGAGAGAATCAACATATGGTTGCCTTTCACCTGCCTCCAGCTACAGACCTGGGGAAACCAACCAGCACCTTATCCACTGTGCCACCAGCAGGGGCTTAAAAATTATCTTTCAGCATAGCAGTACACACAGTCTTTTTTAAACCTGTCCTTTACTTAAGCAATGAAGAGAGGGCGTTTAGGATTTCACATGCTGGCTCTCATATGCCTGCAAAATGCTTTCTTTTTCTTCAGTTGGGTTTTAAAAAACATTTTCCAAAAAATTTTAGATTTCTCATTTCTCTCACTTTAGATTTCTTATTTCACTCCCATTGGGAGTTCAAATGTAAAAAAAAAAAAAAAAAAAAAAAAAAAGATGACCTCAAAAGGCCAACTTTATGCCAAAGCCAGCAAGATGAAAAGCAGAACTTAACATTTCGTACAAGAGTAGTTGCATTCCCATTAGTTTTTGCAAATGCAATAGATTTCCATCCTTTTTGGGCTGACTGTAAAGGTGCCCTGGCAAGAGAAACAGAAACACATGCCTCTCTAATACTTTAACATACTAAACCACTTTAAGGGAATAAATGGTGTGGCTGAGGGGTAATTGCTGTATGAACTTCAGTAGACAATCCTGGTGGAAACCACTTAAAAGCAAACTGTGTGTCATCAGTGGTGGGTGAAACATTCCGCTCTCATTAAAAATCTTCATCCAAACCTCAAATATGACAATGATTTTACAGCCTAAGTGAATGTGCACGTAATAAAAAGAAGTTGCAAAAACCTGGGATAAAAAATAAAATATATACAGGGTGCGCTAAAGAGTGTATTTTCTACAAATTAAAGGTCTGCTGGTAGAAACCAGTGGTTATGCAACAAGTCGATTTCAAAAGATCGCACCTCTTTACAATTACAACCTGATAAAACAATTGAGTTCAAGTCACGAGCATTCTCGCAATTCAAATAGAAGGAAATACATTAATTCTTTGTTTAAGAGGGGGGAAATTATGAGAAACTTGTACCAATCTTCCCCAACAGTAAGGAAGGAATAAGTTAGGGAGAAACCACAAATTTTGTTTCTGTGGGGGCTAAAGAACTAATTTATGATCCTCTGAAATAAAAGGCGGTGCCTGATAAATTTAGGTGTCTCCAGTTACTTAGCTTGGCTGGGCCTTGGGCAATTAAAGCTAATGGTTCTCCCAAATACACCCCAGTCTGGACTTATTTCTTTTCCTTTCCCCTTCTGGGTCTGACTCGCTCGTTGTCCCCAGGAGCGGCTCTTTAGGGGTCAAGGAAGGTTGGGTGCCCTCCTTCTCACTCGCCAAACCACAGGTAACCCAACGCGGGTATCTCTGCCCGAGCTCAGTGGCCTTCCGCGTTAGGGAGGGCACTGGCCTCTCAGCTAACCTCCCCAGGCCTCCACGCCCCCAGCTTCGGCCGTCCAGGTCACCCGCTCTGTCACCCTGGCAGAGCGCAAAGAGCTGGCGTTTTCCTGGGGAAAAGCTACGCAGGCTCCCTCCGCGAGCGCAGACCCCGTGCCCTCGATTCCTGCTGGGACCGCGCGAGTTCCGGGGACTGGGACGGGTTAGAGCAGGCGACGCAGAGCAAGGCCGCCTCCAGCCGTCCCCAAGCCTACCCCAGCTTCAGCTCCAGAGCCCAAGCCGGGCGGCCCAGCGCCTCGCCGCGCCGGGAGAGAAGCAGCTGTTCGCAACAGCTGGGGGGCGGCGGCGCCCGGCGCCCCAGGTGCGGCCGCGGCCAATCGCAGGCGCCCGGCCCGCCCCCTCCCCAGCCGGGCGCCGACCCCCGGCCCGCGGGGGAAGGGAGCAGAGAGGGGGAGAGACGTCCCCGCCACTTGTCTTCCAGCTTCCGCGGCGGAAGGGGTAGAACGGGAACCCAAGACAGCGGAATCCCCCACCCCCAGTCCCACCGCCGCGCCCGCCCACCCACCTCCGCGCCCGTCCGCGCTCCCAGCCGACCCTACCCACGCCCCACCCGCGATACCTAGTTTCTAAGACAGAAAAATCTACCTCTTATCGCACCCGTTCTTCGCTTGAGGACCACCCTCTCTTTTCATTTTTTGGCCTCTGCTGGGTGAGTGGAAACGCTTGCACGTTCTACTGAACCGGATCCTAACCCAGACGATCCGGAGAATTTGTACCGTGACCGGCAGGGGGGGCGGGAGGAGAGAGGCCAGTCCAGTCTCCGGGGCTGCTGGCGACTTCGGCAGCCGCGCGCCCGGTGCCCTCGGCCACCCCCGGCCGCCCGCCCCCGCCGCGCCCCCGCCATCACCCCCGGACTCGCCCTCGGCCCCGAGCGGCCGCGAAAGGGTGCGGGAGACGCGGAGCCGGAGGAGGAGGCGCAGCCGGAGCCGGAGTCGGAGCCCGAGCCGCGGGGCGGGCGCGAAGATGCACACCACTCAGAAGGACACGACGTACACCAAGATCTTCGTCGGAGGGCTGCCCTACCACACCACCGACGCCAGCCTGCGCAAGTACTTCGAGGTTTTCGGGGAGATAGAAGAGGCGGTCGTCATCACCGACCGGCAGACGGGCAAGTCCCGGGGCTACGGATTTGTAAGTTGCGCGGATGAGCGTGGGTGGTGGTGGATGCGGGGTCGACCAAGAGCCTTGCTGGGAAACCGAGGGCGGGAGGGACAGAGTGACGCTTGTTTGGGGCTCGGCGAGACGGTGCGAGGAACCCCTAGGGCGTGAGCTGCGCTACCCCTACGCTGGGGGCTGAAATGAAAGCTTGCTGGGGAGGGAGGGCCGGCTCCTGCCGGGAGGGGTTCCGAGATCCAGCGCGTTGCGGTGTCAGGGGACTGGTGGAACAGGAGTCCAAGGAGAGAACTGGACAGACTGCTGGATTCGGGGTAGCGGAGGGTTGAGAGGGAGGGGGCGCCACTCCGCAGTGTTGCGCTCGGGGTTTGAGGCCGTTTGTTAAGAGCGCTGTTGCTTTGTAAAATTGTGTGTCTTCTGGCTGGCCGGCTGGGGCCCGGAAGGGGACACCTCCCCTCCCCCCACCCCACCCGCCCCGGAGTTTTGGGGCTCTTCTCTTATGACAGCCCTCTCCTCCCCTCTTCTTTTAACTACAAATAGGTTCTCTAATAAGATGATCCTATGGCTTTTTCCAGAACTGAAAGAGAGCATATTAAGCTTCCTGGAGGTTTAAGCGTGTAAATTCAGCTGCCCAAGAGCAGGGGGCCCCAGAGTAGGACAATAGCTATTGTCATTGGGGAGTGTTTGCGGGTGGTTGGGAGCAGCGGCGGATGTGAAGCTGGACTTTCTTTAAAGCAAACAGCGTCTCTCAGGCCCGGTAGAGATCTGAGGGCCCTCGGGGGAAGAGGACCTAGAGCAGTTCTAAGACAAAATTCAGGCTTCCAAATTTTTACTAGGCCCTACTAACACCCTTAAGACTGGAGTGCGTGGGGTGGGGGTGGGGGGATATGTTTTACTTTCTTCCTTTCTGTTTTCTTGTTTTTCTCTTTCCTTTTGGACAAGGGGAGAGGGTGTCAAAGAGTTAGGTTCCAAAAAGAAAAATAAAAAAAGTTTAAGAGGCCTCCTCCCCTGTATTTTTATCATGAATAATTTTTCCAATGCCATTCTGGTTTTCCTCAAGGGTTGATTTAGAGCTTTGTATGTATGTCTCTGTGTGTATGTTGCTAAGGTCACCATGGCTGACCGGGCTGCTGCGGAAAGAGCCTGCAAGGATCCCAACCCCATCATTGACGGCAGGAAGGCCAACGTGAATCTGGCATATTTGGGAGCAAAACCAAGGATCATGCAACCAGGTGAGAAACAGGGGTCCCTCCCCACTAGAGACACCCACAACTACATGGAATGAATTCCTAATGTAGAAGACATTTGTTCTATGAGAACCTATAGGTGTGTTTAGTAAAGTGAAACCCTGGTTGGTTATTCTACCAAGGCATTAAAGATAAATAAATGAGAGTGGTAATCACTCCTTTCATGACCTGAAATGTACCTGTGTACAAAAATAGCTCTTGTAGGTCTGGACAGTCTGTACACACCCAAAGTTGGGCTTGACTCACCTGTTTTCCATATGACATAGTCATAGTCCACTCTCCATTTTCAAATTTTTAGTCACTTGCGGATAACTCAGATGTCGATTATGTGGGCCACATTTGTCAACTCCAGCTAGTTACACTTCCTAACATAGTGTTGCCTCTCCTATTACCACCAGTTGCCCTGGACTCAAAGCAGACAGGCACTCAGACTTGGACACTGACCCTAGAAAAGCATAGGGGTGCAGGTAGAGATGTCTGGATGATAAATGTTTAACATAAAATTACAGAATATTGGTAGTTAAAGACAATAGAATGATTTCACAAACTCTAGGACCGTCATGTTACAGATGAAGAAACTGATGCTTAGAGATGAGAAATAGTTTACTCCAAAGTCACATAGCTATTAATCCCCAAGAGGGAGCAATTTTGTCTATGTGAAAACATGACCTTTTGCATTATTTACAACACTGTTCTTTGCATAAGCACAAATAATTGGGAGTTGACTATCGAATAAATGTAATAATTTCTTCCATAAGCAACTTCGATTAAATCATGTACTCTTCACTCTTAAGTCTTTCCACCTGAAATTTTGGAAAGAGGTTGGCACTTCCATCCAAACGAATTTACTAGGAAACTAGGTTGTCAAGAAAGCGGATTCATGTGCAAATACCCATGACATTAAAAAAAAAAAAAAAAATGTGTATATACATTCAGAAAAGGAGAGTTTGTTTTCATGAATTTTTATCCTGTAATCTGTAAAATCCATAATCTTTCAAAGTATTCCAGAATATTCCAAATTACAGAGACTTTTTATGGATCATGATTCATAATTGTAGGAATATTTGTGACATGTAACATCATTATCGAAGCCCTATTATTCTTGGTTTTATTCCATGAGAATATTTCCCTGGACTAATTTTCTAAGGTTCTATTCTGTGTCTGCCCACTAAACTTTGCAAATAAGTTTTAGCTTCCCCCTTTAGCTTATTAAAATTTTTATTTGGGTCAACAATTAACATTAATAAAACTGACTCTGAAAGTATTTTTTTTCTCTGAGGTATCAAAAGGATGATTATCTTTTCTAAGCAAAAGTTGTGATTATTCTTTATATTTAGGAATTATCATTGTCTAACCATGCACAAATAGAAAATGTGGTGTGTTTTGTTGTTAGGTTTTGCCTTTGGTGTTCAACAGCTTCATCCAGCCCTTATACAAAGACCTTTTGGGTAAGTCAATTAAAGAGGCCCTCCTAACTTTCAATATGACTTTCATTTGTTGACCTGCTGCTTATGTACAGACAAGACCATCACGTTACAGAATGTTCCTGGTTATACATATTCACATATGTTTGTGTATTTTCAATGCTGATAATATAAATATTTTTAGATGAGTCAAGTTATCTGACCAACTATGCAGCCTCCAAACCAGACAAATTTTGAGCTTATGATTAACAAAACAAAACAAAACAAAAATACCAGGTATGACTTGTGTACAAGACAATTGTGTCCCAACACCATGACTACTGTTCAACTTGACTCAATTTTATTTATCTCTTTCTAACCTGACAGGGCTCGTATACAGTTAAGCTAACTGATCAGAAGGATACGATGATAAGAGGTGGAATAGTTCTGTTTGGAATTAAACTGTAACCAGTAGACTCAGACACACAAGCTCAGATGGTGATTAACGATGCATGGATGTTGGTGTTGTTGTTTTATTTTTCACAATAGTCAATAGACCTCCGTGTGCTTTATTTTATTTATTACAGTAATGAAGTGGTGTTGATAGCTAAACTGTGTGCTTTTTACTTAATTGAAAAGAGCTGTAGTGAAAGTGTTTTCTTTTCCTCGGGGAAGGGGCTCTTTGTGTTTTGGTTTTGGTGGTGGTGTTGAGGAGTGTTGACTTTTGACTTTGCCATGGGAAGCAAAGGGCCTCTTTTTTTTTTCCCTTGCTTTTAAGCTGTAGCCTGTGACTTCCATTTAACCATACTTTTGTAGTGAGTGCTAAATTGTGTGATTTCCTTCTGTAAGAATACAGATATGTTGCTTGCATGTCCTAAGTTTCTGTTTTACTGGGGAGTTTTCTGGGAACGGGGTTCTTTCTTCTGCAATGTGGATCCACTTTTAGACCTTCTAATTTAAAGGTTCAATAACTGTCATTAAGATTTTGTTAATACTAGCCAAGTTGTTCCATAGAGTAGCACTAACTTTCACGTTTCAGACTTAATTCAGGTGAACAGCCTGCTTATGTTTATGTTGTCTCTGGGTTCTGTGAATACCAGTTTTTCTTCTTTGAGGTTCTTTATTTTCTTTCCATTCAGATATGATATAGGTGGGAGATCCCCTAATATCTAAATTTATTCTGAACACTTAAAGTCTGCTTTAGCTGACTTCTTCATGACCAACGTTGCTATAACTAATTCCAGAGATTTAAACTTCCTTTTCAAATATTTTAACTGTTCAAGAAGTAGTTTATCCTCAGCAATAGTTTTTCCTTTAGATCATCCTCTAAATGTCTACATTTGAATGTAGCCTGGGAGGTTGGATTCTATTCATAGAGAGACCTACCTACCTTAGATGTCTTAAAAATAGACACCCCCCCCCCCAAAAAAAAAAAAAAGTAATACTATGTTGACTTGGAATAGTCAAGTTGTATCTTAAATGAACACCTTCTTATAATCTTCCCTTTAACACATCATTACTTCACTCTTACTGGCCAGCTCTTACTTTTTTTTTTTTAATTGTAGGAGAGTCTTCTGCCCAGTATCATTAAAAGGGCCTTCATATCCATAGCTATTTATCAATGCCTCATCCAGCCTATCCTGGATACTGACAAGAATTTGTGGTTTTAGCCATCCAACTACTTCTGTGGGCCCCTCCTCTCTCATTGGTCTAGACTTTGTTGAAGGACAGATTGGGAAGGAAAACCTACCTCTTAGCAAATGGTAATGAACTTAGTCATATTCTCACACTAATCTTGAAACAATTATACAATTGAATTGATCAAGTATTAGCACATGTTTATTTTTCTCTGTATTAGGGGTGATACAAAATAAGGACATTGCACTTTAGTTTGAAAACTAAAACAAATCCATCAGGAACACAGCTGCTAAATTACTTGATACTGTTTTCAGTACAAAAGGAATTTACAACAGCAAGAAAATAGATGAGTTGGAGAAGTTGAACAAGGCTTTGTGGAGACTTAAACTAGACTTGAACCAATGGCTGTATTCTAGACAGGCAAAAGGAAGAATGGACAGGTGTCAAGGATGTAGGATGAGGAAAGCATAAATAAAGGCACACAGGAGAAAAGACTCCGTGAGTGAAGAATGATTATGGAAGGTCTTGAGAGCTAGCTATAAAAATATGGTCTGGTTGTCAGAGTCCTTATAGATCACTGAGAAAGAAAGCAGCATGAGGAAAATAAGAACAACCAGAGCAAATGGTGTCATATGGAAATTTAAATCAAGCATGTTTTGATAGTAACCTTTTGTTTTTCATCTCTTTTAAATGAGCTGTCTTTATAAAGGATGGTGATTATTACTGTTTGCATAAATTGTTTGAACTTGAGATTCTTATTAAAAATAGATAGCATTCCAGATGAACCAAGCAAAGCCTTCTCTTTCTTTTGTAAGGGGTTCTCAACACTGCTCTGGTTCCCAGAGGCTGTGGCTAGCAACAGTCACACGTGGTCATCCTAAATTCTATTTGAATGCTACATGTTCTTATTTTAGGCCTGGAAAGAAGCTTGAGAATTTTTTATTTTATTCAACTTATCTTAAATTCTAGTAACTGAACTGTTTCTTTCTCTCTCTCTCTCTCTCTCTCTCTCTCTCTCTCTCTCTCTCTCTTTTTTAATATGGTCCTTGAATGGTCCCCAAATTGCTTTAGGCCTTTAAAGAGAAAAATTTGACCAAAAGGAACTTAGACTGTAACAGTGGATAGGTGTATAGAAACTTGTGACTGTGCTGAACAATGTGTCATAAATATTTTATGTCTTATTAAAACCTCGGGGAAGAGAGAATACAGATCTGTGAGGAGAAATTTCTAGGCTGGTTTAGGTCAGGCTGAAAATACACTTAAACATTTAATCAGTACACCTTTAAGTGCTAAATTTTAGACAGGTTGTGTTAACATTGTATGAGGTAGTAAACTGTCCGCTAAATAGGGCAGGAGAGACAGTAACTGACATTAACTAAACATCCGCTACATACCCAGTACTGATAAGAGATTTAAATAAATTATATAATTTAATTCTCACAATAATTACTTGATGAAGGCACTGTTAATGTCCTTTCCATTGGGTAATAAAGCTGAGATAAAGAAAGGTGAATTATGAATTAACTTACTACAGGGCTACTAAGTGATAGAGAGAGTCTGGTTCTATGTTCATAATCATGGTTTGCCCAACCTCAAAAGCCATGTTCCGGCCTCTTTGTCAAGCTATATAGCTAATAAGACACAACTCCATTCATCCTCTTGTGATTCAGAAAGAAAACTGAAAAGTACCCATAATGGCTGTTCCTGCATCTCCAGATAAGGGAGGGAGATGTCAGTTCGGTGGGATCCAGAAAGGAGGTAGAAGTTGACCTAGATTTTAAAGAATGGTGGATGATAAGGAGCTCTTGTATTGAGTACTACCTATATGTGTCATTGTAGGCTCTTTGCATAATTTTATTTAATGTACAGCAATTCAGGGTTAAAAATATTAGGTTCATTTCACATATGGTAAACATGTGAGACTAAAAGGTTGAAGTAAATTCCTGAAAGCTCTATATGGTGAGTGCGGGAGTTAGAGTGGATGGGATTTGGATTTCAACCAGTAGTAATGGAACAAGAATCGGCATCGCTGGCAAAAGGATGGCACGAGCAAAAGAGAGCACGTAGGAATGTATGGGATGCCCCAGAAACATTGATGAGCCCAGCTGACTTGGGTTCAAGGGAAGGTGGAAAGTAATACTGAAACAAGGATTTTGGAGCCAGAATCATTCAAGATCTAGCATACCAGAGTTTAAGAAGCTTGTACTTAGTTTGGAATGCTGATGTTAGGGGTCACAGGTTACTTGAGCAAGCAAATGAGATGAAGACTTCATAGTTTTGTGTTAGATTGGAAGAGGAAACCAGGTAGGATGTCAAAAGTCACAGAGGGATGACAAAGGGACCTGAAGAGATGGGAAGAAATGGAAAATATAGTAAATTTTCTTTGAAAATTACCCAAAGTGTCTGCTGTGTTCTTGTGCTTTTGTAACTGCTAGGTAGGTGTGTGTGTACATTCTATGATTAATTGAGGGAAAGGACATTGAAGATCTTTTTAAAGAGGGATATTCTCAAACTGCCTTAATGGCTTCCTGAGACTATTAAAAGAACTCCTAATACCAGAACTGCTTCAGAAGTGCCACCTTATGTTTTAGTCTAATTCTGCCCTCCGTCCTGAACTGAGATATGTTGGGCTCTCCATTGCCTTCTGGGTTCTCTTTTCTCTCTGCCTAAAAGGAATCCAGGGTCTCAATTGTCTTCCAGATGTCTTCCCAACCCTCGCTGGACTTCATGGATGATTCTGATGTTCCCAGAGGCTTGACTTTGTCCAATGAAAACCGTTCATGTAAAATAAATGTAGAGACAAGAGTCCTGTTAGCAGCCCTGCCTGTCTTTTAATGCATTTTTTATGTTCATGCACACACAAACCCACAGTTTTAACCTGCCTTACTGTAGGCTAAAGTTATTTTCAGTTAACACCATTCTTTGAAGGTATAAACCTAGCAACCATGGTGTTGTCTTTAAAACTTCGGGAGCACAGGGGTTAATATTTCCCTATCAGTGAGCTTCATACTGGCTGGCCTTTGCAGCTGATAGATGTTTTACTTTGGCCTTATAAAGACATTTTACCCGCTGGAAACCCTTGTCGCATGACAGGATCAAAAATAGCCCGGCTGCAGCCCCTGCTGTCCATCACCACATGCAAACTGGTATGAGAGTAGGCTCTCTTAACCATGTCCGCACATTGTGGACACAGTGGCCTCCAGGGACAGTGTTTCATAAAGCAACACCTGTCGCTGTGACTGAACCAGTCACCTGACCTGCAGAGAAGTTTTGAGTGTGTGCGTGACCATGCGTCTGGTTTCTGACAAGCAATTAAGTACATCACTCAGTGTCCCGAGAAACCCTTGATGACGTACGTGGTTTCTCCTGGCACTGGGAAAGATCTTCAAGTCTAGTAAAATTGGATGTATTTTTGTCATTAGGGTCAAAGTTCATTACCCTCTGTGATAAATTCATCTCTTTCATGGAAGTTCATTAGTGTATTTTTAGTAAAACTCAGACAAGGCCATGCCAAATCTGTTTTTGAATATCTAAATGTGAATTTTTTTCTTTTCAGTGCTTTAAAATTTGAAAGTTGTTATATGTTGGCTTTGCCAGCATCCAGATGGCATTATACAATAGTGTCATATTTTCAGAAATATAAGGGGTTTTGTTGGAGATTATTTTAAAGAAAGATGAAATAAACCAGACGTTCATGGCAGTTTTATAAGTGGACAGTAATGAATCCCAAGACCAAGAACTGAGATCCATGGGTTTTTAAAAATACCTCTTGTGATTTAATTTTTAACAAAATTAATATTTAAGTGAAATCATTATAGTTGTCTTGTATGTGATCTCTGAATGTATAATTTTAAATGGTATTTGCTTGTGTTTCACTTTCTTGAACTTCTGCAGCATAATATGTAATAGACTTGATTCATATATAATATATACTTGTAGACAGTTTAAAGCAGATATGCTAATCTATTTCTGTTGATTTGGAGGATAAGAGTAGATGTGCGAAAAATGTTTCCTTATTCTCTTATGTAAACCTTTTAAGTTTTATTAATTTTTAAAATATTTAGTTATATTTCCCTGTCCCTACCTCTTCCCTCAACCTCATCATTTCCCCAAAATCCCTTCTGTCTGTCTTGCATAGAGATAAACAAGCTGGCTGACCTTCAGTTGCCTGATAGTCAAACAGGTTTGATTGACCCTTGTGTCCTTATGAATTTTATGGAGAAAAAGAAAGAAAGAAAGGCAAAAAGCGTGCTGCACCTCTCTTTGGGAGTCACTGCCATGAGTGTTAATAGCATTTCTGTAGCTTCCCACAACAGCCTCTTGTGATAGAGTGAGCTGCACTACAGTTCGTTTGAGAAGTGTGATTCTGCTGTGTTTACCACACTTGTGAACTTTTAAACTCCTTTTTTATTTTGTCGCCTGCTTCTTTATTATTATTTTTTAATAAGGGTGACTGAGGTTGCAAAGGGATTAATGTGTGCTGAGTCTGCATAGCAATTTCAAGTAGGGTTGCCATGATAATAAACATACGGATTTCGTTGAAATTTTAGTGTTGACAAATCAGCCATCACCTGTTGGGACTGAATGATCATGGATTACCTTTTGAGTCCGCTATTCACAGCTAAGACCTTTTCTCTTTGCTAAACAGTTGTGTTTTATGAACTCATCACAAGTTCCTAAAGTCTTCATTAAGCATTTATTAAATACCTCTCCAGTTCATAACCCTCATGAACCTTGACTTATTTTTCAGACTTCTGCTAAGTGATAATTATTGGTTCTAAATGATCATTCACAAAAATTCTAGGAGGGAGGGTATCATATTTTTGTTGTTGACTTCCTTTGGGAGCATTCCCTCACTTTGGCTACTGCGAGAGTCCCTTCATGGACCTCTGGAAAGCAGATATTGTGGCAACCCTATGCTCATAATAACCACTAAATACGAGTTTGTTGTATCTCTGAGCAAGCAGTGCTACAGCTAGGAGGCAACTGCTGCCTGACTTGCTTCTCCGTTTCTCAACAGGATACCCGCCCACTACGTCTACCCGCAGGCCTTCGTGCAGCCTGGAGTGGTCATTCCGCATGTGCAGCCCACAGCAGCGGCGGCCTCCACCGCACCTTACATTGATTACACTGGAGCCGCATATGCGCAATACTCCGCTGCAGCAGCTGCTGCCGCGGCTGCGGCCGCCTACGACCAGTACCCATACGCAGCCTCACCAGCTGCTGCGGGCTACGTCACCGCCGGTGGCTACGGCTACGCGGTGCAGCAGCCCCTCGCCGCTGCACCTGGGACAGCTGCGGCCGCCGCCGCCGCAGCTGCCGCCGCTGCAGCATTTGGCCAGTATCAGCCTCAGCAGCTGCAAACAGATCGAATGCAGTAGACCAGCCATCTGATCAACGTTGAATTGTTTTCTCTTTCCCTCCCGATTTCCCGATTTTTAGTAGCTAATAGGAGTTAACATGGACATAACAGCTTAAAAAAAAAAAAAGAGCTATGCTGTTGTGAAGCAAAATTATTATTATTTTTATATTCCAGTAGTGTTCTAGATGAGAATGAGGTGAGCGAGAGGGAAGTAGGCGCAGTTTTGGAAACCAATCCCAAAGATCCTGAGTAAATGCCAGGCCGCTAGGAAATGATGGCAGGAGCAACAATGGAACTTCACTTTTATAATGGAATTTTTATTTTTGCTCTTTTTATAGTATCAGGGAAGCAAACTGCCTTTTACAAGTTAGAAAATGCTATTTGAATCTAGTTGAACCAGGGAATACAGAGCGAGCAATATGTAGCTTGAATTACATTTAAAAACAGATTTTTTAACAAAACCAAAATGGTGAAAGAACTGATTGTCATTTTTAAGTTGCTATGGCCTATAGAACTTTTTCCAGTAAGAAGGTGATGTTCTTACTCTCTCAGAAATGGGCATCGAACAATCCATCTAGGAGCTTGGCAGTGGGTAAAATGATGGGCAGGCACCAAAGCTATTTTCTCATCTATCCTGTGGATGAGCGGGACTGTGGAACAAGTGATGTGGAATTAATGGGTGCAACAGCTGTACAGACAATCAATAACACACACAGTTCTGGAAAGAACACATCACTTGTGCTTGTTTGATGAGCTTGTCACATTCTAATCCCTCTCCCCATCCTGTTTCAATTTTGGGAAACTTGTATCTGCTGGTGTCAGCAATTCTGATTCTGAAATAGGATCAGGCTTTTACTACAACAGCCTTCTCTTTCTATTTATTGTGTTGACTCGTGGCTTATGATTTAAGGCAGGCAAAGTTTGCAGACTCTAAACCCTTAAGAATTGTCTTAAGGACATTTATTTTTTTCCCTTTTTGAATAGTTTTACACTTTTTAGTATCTATTTCAGAGTCCTATTTAAAACTATTTATTAGTGAATACAGTACATGAGACAACAAAGTTATTGAGATGACAGTTCTTCAGAGGTAATGATAATATGGTTTATACCGTGCCTTAATAGTAATGATATTTAAGATATTTATTTAAGTTTTACTATGCTGCACTCTAAAGAAAGGAACTTTAGATGTGACACTGTAAAATTATGTATTCATCTCATGGCATAAATTATTTAGTAGTCTAGATGTAGCATATTAAATATTAACCTGTTCAGCTAAAGATGTTGAGTTGGATTTATTTAAATTCATATGTGCACTGTATAAGAGAGTACTTTTACATTAACACAT
This sequence comes from Noctilio leporinus, assembly GCA_004026585.1. Taxonomy (NCBI): domain Eukaryota; kingdom Metazoa; phylum Chordata; class Mammalia; order Chiroptera; family Noctilionidae; genus Noctilio; species Noctilio leporinus. Next base: position 33,101 of record PVIW01010668.1, read on the forward strand.
TTTAGTTTATTTTAGGTTTTAGGTCTTTAAAAAAAGGTATATTGCTAGTTTCATGCTTCCTTCTCTAATTTTTGCTTATTTGGATTTCATTTATTGGTAATTCATTAGTTTTACACTATTCTTATGTAGTTTTAAAATGCTGCTTTACATTTTTCTTCTCAAACTGCAATACTTGTAATTTTTATTCTTAAACTAAATTGAACACTATTTTACACTGTATTGGATTTTTATACTTGAACAATTTCATACAAGGGAAGACAGGTTAGCATTTTTATGGACTTTCTCCATTATCACTGGATTTACTTTAAGTATTCCCATACTAGACAGTGTTATATAATGTAGACATGACTCTCCTGTGCAGATTATTTATTCATTATGTATATTGCTTTATAACATTTCAGATCTTCTAATCTATTCACTTGTATTAAATATAATTTTTAAAAACTCTTGTTGCATTGATTGTTTTTAATTTTGTCATAAAGGTAGAGTCATTTCTCCTTTTAATTAGAATTAATGGCCATGATTTGCAATTAACAATTTCAAAGAATAGAAAACTTCCTGGACATCCCATTTTTGTATCTCCTAAGTAAATCTCATTAACTCAGTATATATCTTACATGTAGCAAATGATACAGATCCTTCCCCAACGTTGTACACTGAAAGTCCATTCACATCACTGCCAGTTGGTTAACTGCAGATAGCTTGAAAGGAGTGGGCTATAAAGGAGACTGGTCAGTCTGAAGCTGGAGCAGCACAGTGAGGCTGGGGTCAGGGAAACTGAAGTTTGCCACCAGACTGGACCCTTTCATAGCAATGTGAATGGAACAAGTTGCTTTTCATAATCTATTTTTGGGAAAGGTTTGTATTGATTTTTCATCCATAATATTGGGACAGTAACACCTATCATGTGGTTATTTGAATATTAAATAGAGTCTATCAACTACTTGGCACAGAGCCAAATATAGAGTCAGTCTTTAATAAGTGGTCACTGGCAGTAGCTGTTGTAATGCCCAGTAGAGACAGCTAACAAAAAGGGAAGTCACCTAGTAAGATGTCATCAATTTTTAATTTTTTTTCCACAATGGCATGGCAGCATCCTAATAAGGTGCATATGAGAACATCAAATGAAAGTCATATTGTCTTCAAGTGTATATATTATGTTAATTATGGGATGGATTGTTTGTTGGCCTTAATATTTCCCAAATCCATGACATAATATCTTTAACTCCATTATTTTTCAAAAATTATTAGAAAATATTAATAATGAATTCTATCATACTTTACGATTATTCTATTTAAAGCCAACTTTAGTTGCCTTTAATTTTCCAAAAGAAAATAGATACCAGTTTATCCCTACAGAGAGATATTATTGTATCTCAAGGTATTATCTTAGATCAGTAAAATAATTTCTAAGCTATTTAATTCATTCAATGCATCAATGATTATTTTATTTCAAAGGACATGTTCTACATTTAACTTTTCAAATTTATGCAAGGTCACTTTGGTTCTCAATAAACCATACATTGATTGCTGAGCTTTAAAATGAAACATTATTTGATGTATCGATTAAAAATAGATCAGACAGTTCTGGGAAAAGCTTGTCAAAAACAGCCATACTCAGGAAAGCCAGAAGGCTGTACCTTTGTGTGTGTGTGTGTGTGTATTTCCTGATCTATAGAATATCAATACTATATTGATATTATAGTTGTAGAGAGGGAAAATATTTTAGTTTATGATGCCAAAGCCTATATTCCTAAAACTAAATAAATAAAAGTTTAATATCTAACGAAGAAGGGAGAGGAACCATGACATGTTCACATTGGCCAGACATACTAATTGTAGTTAGAAAAGCACTGGGCCTCAGATCTAAAGAGCTGGCTGAGTTCTTTGCTTACCAGTATGGTGACCTTGACCCCTCTACCCTAGTAAAATGTCAGTTGAAAGTACCCAACATTGTTACTCTACCTCTCGGATTATAGTGGTTAAATGAATTAGTTTTATGAGAGCATTTTAGAAATTCTAAAGTATTAGGTAAATGGAAATTATAGGAAATACATACAATATTAATTTGGAAATTGATCTTAATTATCTCATAATAGGTGGCTTCCACAAAAGGATAAAATTTTATCTTGTCAAGTAATAGCTAAACTTGCTGTACAACAAGATTGCAAAAAACAACATTGAAAGATGGAGAGATTGCCCAGATAGGGGGAGGAAGATTATGAAACGTGTTTATTTCATAACTATATTTGGATTCATCCTCACTCCTGTCAGATATTGTTCTTAATTTCTTCTGAGGCTAGAAAGCATTCATTAAGAGGCGAGCCTGACGTTTGGAGCAGCAAAGGTGAAAAGAAACCAAAAAAATAAATAAATGCATTTTCATGCTTACTTTTGTCCTCTTTTTCTTTCAGGATTCCAGACTGTTTCCATGGAAATTCTAACTTGTTTTGCTTAAGCACTTGTTCATTTTAGGTATTTGTTCTCAGTTGAATTTTAGAAGTTCAATAATGGTTTATAGCTCAGGCATTTAAATTCCAGGCTTTGAAATCCCAGTTGTAAATCAAAATGAGAAAGAAATTGGACAATACCGATATAGGCACTTCAGAAATTTTAGATAAGAAAAAATGGTATCTATTGATAACTTTGATATCATAAATTAGTTCTGTCTTATGGCACTGTATTTGGTCATCTTTATCAACTTCTTCAGAGAAAACATCTATAAAGTCCCTTTCTCTCCAGTCAGTTGTCTCTTGGAAGATAATGCCATTGCTTTTGTAAAATCCAAGATGCAACCACTAAGCTAATCGTACATTTTAAGTGAGTTGGAGGGTGTGTATTGTCTTCCATTTTGCCACTGTTATAGGTCATTCTGATTACATAATAACAGGGATTGAGTGCCAACCTTATTTCTTCTCACTTAATAGTTCAGATAATGTACTTCATAAAAGGCAAATATCTGAAACTATCTTACAAAATGAGTTTTAAATACAAAAGCAGTTTTACAAGTAGAAAGTTGTGTTTGAGCTCTATGTTTAAACTATGTACATCTGACCATTTCAACCACTTATGAACTTGTTTATCTTCAAAATACTCTGACTCTTGGCTCTGCCACCTATACTGCAGGTACCTCAGGTGAGATGAAGGAGACACAACAAGTGACTTTGCAGAGTCTTGGGGTGTGCATTTCCATGCTACATTCATTTCATGCATTTTGACGTGAGAAAAGAGAGATATGAAAAGATGGAGAAGAAAGTAATGAAGAGTCATTAAGGTAAAAGTCACCTATTAAAGTAGGTGAAGGAGGATGAGATGACAGTAGGAGTCACGTGGGCTACTTCGTATGAGGCAGGAGCTTGCTCTACAGGGGGCTACAGAGGGAAGACAGGGATAGGTGGCTTGCTAAGTGGCAGAAGACTTCATCTGGGGTTGGGGTGTGGGGGAATCATTTAAAGGACAGTAATTAGACATGTGTTTCTCTTCTGCTTCTTAGTTCAATAAAAGACATTTAGGACAATAGGTGAGGTTTTGAACCTGCAAAGATTTAGACACTGTAGAAAATGGAGTACACCCTTTGTAACTGAAAATGTTTAGAAACGGAACATTGTGGTGTCTCTGTTAGGCTTAGATGGAGCTTCGTCATGGACCTTGGACCTCCAGGGACAGGGACATTGACATTTTTCTATCTTATCTAATGTCACCTTCCATTTGAAGCAGGCTAATGAGTCAGAAGAAAGAAGGGAAAGATTACAATGTATTTACCTTGCTAGTCCATATACTTTCCTTCCCCATATTTTAATGTCATTTGTAGCTGAAAACACAGAAGATTTGGGCCACTTCTTTCTTAACACTGTTTGATTCCTGTGAATGGGCCTTTGGAAAAATAACAGAAAGTTTGTGAAGGGGTGCGAGGGGAGAGTCCTACATCATTAACCACATACCACTTACCAAGGACTTGTATTCAATACTCATAACAACATAAGGTAGGTAATAGTGTCCGCATTTTTCAGGAATAGAACAGTGCAAAGGCAGTAAGCAGCCTGCCCAAAGTCATGGGGTCAGCATGGGGCAGAACCAGGATTTCAAGATGGCCTGAAACCAAATCTTAAGTGCACACCACCTCACCATGAGGCTCCCTGACTCACCTCTTTCTAGTGAACCCTATGAGCTTCCCCGGGGTTCTTTAGACTAAGCCACTGGTCCCCTGTCCTCAATTTCCTGTTATATCTGAGTAAGCAACCACGGAATTATTGAAGGGAAAATTCCATCATGTAGGTATGAATTATCACAAAGAATAAGGATAAAAGATTCCAGAAGGGTTAAAGAAGCCTTTTGTGTTGTCCTGAACAAATTTGATTCATTCACAATTACAGATGAATCCACTATTTTGACCTTCAGTCTGACATCTAATTGTACTTTCTGTGCATGCTTACCTCTGGAACCCATGTTAAAAAAATGTTTCTAAAGCCAATTTCACATACTATGCCTACTCCCTTAATAATATTTTCAAAGCATTCCATATGCTCTGTCATTGACCATGTTCAGCAATGTGCTTGGAATAAAACAATGCCCAATGAGAAGGTACTACATTGGGAGTGCTTAATCGGGCAAATCTGAAGTTAAAGTGAATGTCTGAGATCTCATGAGAGCTCAGAGGAGAATTTCAGTATAAAACCTCACCACACAGATCCTTTGTTTGGTGCTTTCTTGCAGTCCTTGCTTTCATTATCAAAGAGCCAATTTGTGCCATAGATCTATATTAGAAAAGGAATATTGGTATTAATCAACATTAAATTGAACACACTTCTATTTATTACCACTGTTCACTTCTTTACTTTAAATATATAGATGATTGGCTACCATTTACTGGGCATGCATCTATGCCGGACACTGCACACGTGACCTTAAATCCTCAAAACCTCACACTAGGTTTGGACTTACCTTCATTTGACAGGGAGGTTGGTAAGTTTGCCGGCAGTCACAAGTGCAGGTGGTAGAACTGTGAGATGAAACCCAGGTCGGGCTGGTGCTGAAGACGGACTGCCACTGGGTCATTTTAGCAATACCTTTCTGTGTCACTAGGAATTGTCTCAGAAATTTTAGGAAGCTTAATAAGCATGCCTTTGGTTCTACAGACTCTAGGGTCAAACACAAATCTAAGGATCCTGAGGCTTATATATACATGATTAAAACCCTTAATAGAAATCACATGTTCACCTTCTTAATTTAATTTCTTTGGTCAACATTTGTTTAGTCATAGTACTAATAATTATGATTATTTGACCATCTTGACCTTCAACCACTTGTGCCTTTATGGGAAAAATATTATACTAATAGGGCAATTTGCTATAAAAAACTACTATTAAGTAAAAGTGTATCTCAGTTTGTGTCAAAAGATATCAAGTAATTATAGGGTTTTAATTAACATTGCCAGTTTTAATAATAATGACATTGAATTTAAATGAAGAATATGGTTATTAAAGGTATACGGTTCAAGCCATCTGCCATTAATAGTTGAACTGTCTCAAGGAAAATGGAGAGGTAATTAAGGAGAAATGCAGAACATGAAGAAGTGATGCCAGAAACAGGAGCCTCAGGACTTTGGGAATGGCTGAGTCTGCTCATTTGAAGAGAGTTAAGAAGACTGAAACTGACTGGTAAAAGAAGTCACTATCCTTGTACCCTAAGCACACATGTTGAATGTCTTTATGCCCCAGACATACCAAGAATCTTGATAATTCATGCTTCTATAACAGCTGCATGTCTTATCATCTTTGGCATATTTCTTCAGTGTGCACAAAGCCTCTTATCTCTCAAACAGTCTCTCCCTGGACTGCCATCCCTTTCAGCTGCTTAGAGGCCATGTCCCTTAAATCTGCCAGCTGTCTTTCTTACCTCTCAGCCCTTGATTCCTTTATCTGCATATATTTTTTAATCTTTCCCAGCTGCCACTTTTGGCCTAGTGATTGTCTCTCAGCTTTCTCGGTGTGAAGCATTTCAGCATGCTGATGCGGGGAAGGAACAGAACCATTATAACAATGTGGTGACAAAATTAGACTTGAAATCTATCAAGAAAAAATTTCATCTCATCTTTTGTACAACCTGCTTTCCATGAGCCAAGCTGTGCATTTCTGAAAGGATCAGACACCCCAGAGGCTTACACAAAGAAACTCGAAAAAGAACTACAGGGTGTTTAATTGTCCAAAATAAGAGATTTCTCCCCTTAGAAGTGCAGATTCTCTGTGGCGACAGCCTTACTGACTTTATGTAACACCCTCTCAGTCGGATAACAGGTTAACTGGCATCCCACTATGAAGAGAAATGTAAATGTTACAAGCTGGGAAGAAACTTAATTTCATATTGGAAACTAATGTCTGTCATCACTTACCTGCTACCAATACCTCTAGTTGATTCTAAACTTCTATATTCAATGTGATTGTCCCTCCTCAGGATAATTCTTTGAGTGGTTCTGTGGAGTTACCAGATTTTCTTAACATGATGGATTCTGGGTGATTAAAAGAAATAGCATCATCTTAGTTGGGGGGATGGGGGTGGGGATTTTTATCATCACCTAAGGACATGCTTATTGGTTTTAGAGGCAGGGGAGGGGAGGGAGGCAGGAGAGAGAGATGGAGAGAAACATCAATGAGAAAGAAACATTGATTGGTTGCCTCTCATAAGCACCTCAACCTGAGACCAAACCCACAACCTAGTCATGTGCTCTGACTGGGAATCAAACCTGCAACCTTTCTGTTTATGGGATGATACTCTAACCACCTGGGCCACCTAGCCAGGGCAGTGAGTCAGATTATTTTTTAAACTATGTAATAAGTGCTCAAGGACCTCTGCAAAGCAGAAAAGGGCAACTTTCAGAATGCCACAGTGCCAAGCACAATTGCGAGTTTCTGGCTTGGCAATTCTCACTCTATTTCCACTTGAGAAAATGTTCAAGAAGTACAGCTGTCTTGATTAATATTCTACTTCCTTTTGGCATTAGCCAATATTGCTCTCTTCTATATTAACCCAGGAAATAAGACCAAATTTGTTCAAATATCTTTGTGTCCTTATTATTCCAAAAATCATGTGAACCAATATTGAAGATAAATTTCTTAACTGCATGGAAATACACACCCTTTATGCTTTGAAGTAAATGGGAATTTTTTATACACTTAATTAAGTCCAGGTTCTTAGGATGAGGAGAATAGTCAATAGGCAAGGTCTATTCAAGCTGAATTTATACATTTTGAATGCCTTCTAAATTAGAATCAGTTGCTACAGTTGACTATATTCTGAAGAACATAAGCACCACTATATTCACTGCAGTATTATTTTACAATCTCCAAGATGTGGAAGCAGCTCAAGTGTCCATCAGTAGATAAGTGGGTAAAACAACCATGGGACATTTACACAATGGAATCTTAGCCATAAAGAAGGAGAAATTTTTACCCTTTATGCAAGTATAGTTGGACATGAAGAACATTATGCTGAGTGAAATAAGTTAGTCAGAGAAAAACAAGTACCACATGATTTTACTCATATATGGAATCTAATGAACAAACTGAACTAACAAGGAAAGTGGAGACAAACTCATAGATGGAGAGCAGAATGACAGCTTTGTGGGGAGGGATTGAGCAAAAAGGAAAAAGGACTCAGTCTATGATTGCTGGTGATTGCTGAGGGGAAGGGGGTATAGGGAGATTAAATGGTAATGGAAAAAATACAACAAAGATTAAATAAAATATGATTTAATCTGAAATGAAAAAATATTTTAAAAAATAATAATAATAAAAGGAAATCTGCCTTGGTTATAGTCTACCAGAAAGAACAGCCAGACTAAAATATACATACACACACACACACACACACACACACACACAAATTTCCAAATTACAAAAGGCAAACTCTGTCTAGCTATTACTAATTAGATAATAGTTTATGTTAGAGGAATAAAAACTCTATAACTATGAATAAACAAGGCAGACAAAGTAGTGAATAGATTCCACAAATTACAACATAAAAACATGAAATTCATTTTTATTTCTAAAGTTGTTCTTACTCTTTCTTTTGTCATACTACTGTTCCATTTACCTGTTCTATTACAATGATATCAGCACTAAAATGAAATCATTATTGGGCATTACCAGACATTTCCTATGTCTGTTAAATTCGATATACGTTAATGGGATTTTTGATTCTGTGTAACAGTACATGACAACTAACATTCCCTTGGCATTATTAACTTTTACCAGATCTTTGAAAAAGTGACTTTTAAAATCCCTGATAGAATAAGATAGGAGTAATTAAAAATGGTAGGAACTGGTTTCTTAAAATTAAAATTGTCACTGTTTTTATACATCACTTACTTTATAATAATTTCAGAAGAATTATTTGCAATGGTAATCACATTTTAATCATTTTCATGCTTTAAATTATGTCAAGTTAGATATAGTACCTAGAACGTGCTTATAGATTTTTTAGACAGTTACTACAGACATGATTCCAAGCATAAAAGCTGTGTAAAGACTATGGGTACATGCAAGTGCAACAAAAAGTGAGGCAGAATATTCTCTAAGGATAGCAGAATGAAAATAATGTACACCATGGTGTAAACAACGTTAAATTTGAGCAAAGAGAAGCCTTGAACTACTTAACTATTTCAATGTCAATTGAGGACTAACAGGCCACCCCAAAGCAGTAATGCAAAATCAAAAATAGCAATTTGTTTACACTTGCTGCTTGTGGGTCAGAAATTCAGAAGGGCACAGTGGGGACAGTCCTCCTCCAGTATCTGCTCTACAATCAGCAGGTGTGATTCCAATGGCTGCCGTGACGGGAATGCTGGGCGGGGAACTTGGACGTTCTCTTCCAAGGTGGCATCCCCAGCATGGCAGTCTCGGGGCTGTCTGACTTCTTATGCAACAGCACAGAACGCCCACCAGTAAGGCGGAGGCTGCATAACTTCTCCTAGCCCAGCCTGCGAAGTTACGTAGCATCACTTTGCCACATTCTGTAGATTCCAATTGAGTCACTAAAGCCAGGCTCAATGGCAGAGGACTTAGACCTCCATCTCTTGGTGGGAGGAATAATAAGTATTTGGTGCCATGTTTTAAACTACTACATTAACAAAAGAAATTTAATATAACTTTATTAAAGTTTATTATTACCTTTAAAGCTCTTTTTATCCCAATATCTAATTCGTAAAAAATAAGTTCTCTGGATTTTCCAAGATGGCGACAGAGTAGAGAGCAGTGCTGATGGTGTTCTCGAGTACCAAAGCAGCTGGAGGACAGGATAAGGAGCGTGAGATGTCTTCAGGACCCTAGGGATTGGAACGGACAGCATCTGGACACAGGGGAACAGAGCCCAGAGGCAGAGGAGGCCAGCAGGACAGTGGCCCACAGGCCCAGAATACAACCAGACAGCACAAATAAAGGACACACCAAGAACAGCAAGTGGAGAAAATCTGGGAGACGGCAACATTGAACTCTACAAATATCCTATCACAGAAGGGTGCTCAACTAAGGCAAGGAAGCAAAGCAGGTTAACCCAAGGAAAGTACAAAAATAAATAAATAAAGAGCAAGCAAGAACAG